>JAYMTK010001308.1:0-16853 GCA_036897405.1 Pelargonium myrrhifolium | reverse complement strand
ATTGCTTTACCTTTCTGACCGACCAGAGAAATTCATTATATCGACTATTCAGTGCCTCCAATACCTATTCGTCCTTCCGTTATTGTGGATGCAGCACAAAAGTATACCAAACAAAACATTATCTTGTTCAAGGATTTTTCTCTTCTCAATCAGCTGTGTATCAGATAACATATTTTTTTATCTGGCATTTGACTGCTGATTGTGCAATGGTCATTATTGATGCTCTTAAGATCTTGTTCCTTGTTGTAGCAATGAAAATGACATTACAGTGGGGCTACAAAGGATTGTTCAAGCAAATGCTAAACTTCATGAAAACTTGTTGAAGTTGACTCCTCTGGTAACTACTCTAAGGTACCTTTGAGGACTTTGAACCCTTACATTTTTCCCTCCAGAGTTTTATTTGTGCTATGCATCGTTATTTATTTGTATTCGAATGACTGAGTTGCCATATTACTTGATACAGCAGATTTGGTCTATGAACTGAGAATTGATGCAGCAGAATTTGTATTCTTTCTAGTTTATCTATAAACTGAGTATCATTTGGTCAATATAGCCAAACAGTAAACCACCGAATATCTTTGAATAAACAGTGCGGAGCTAGAATAGTGCTTGTAAGTTGTATCAGAAGTAATGCATTTACAGTCAGTCTTGTGGATGGATAAGAGAGGAAGTTGTGGCAAATAGCCAGACACAAATCTGTAAATATGTCTGATCTTCATACCGTGTTTGGCCATATATAGTTGAGTGAGCGGACACTTAGTTATCACTTTTCAAAGTCAATATATCTTACTTTCTGTTTGATTTCTTATCATCTGCTTGGAGCTTTGGGCCTTTTCTGTGACAGTAAGTATAATTTTCGGGAACTTTACCCCCTGGTCAAAGTTCCAAAGGAATTAGTTGATACATCAGAGCTCTCATTCTCTTACCCAAACCTCAAATCACTAGTATCTTTGGTTAACAAGCACCACTCTTTTGTACGTTTGTTGACATATATATGTAGGATTTTTTCCGTCTTGTTCTTCCTGACGTATTGCTCATGTTCTTGTTATTTTGTACTACCTGCACATGTATAATGTTTAAAATGCACAAGTTTCTCATCATAACCCCCAGGAAGAATTTGAATTTGATTTATAGATATATCCATATTCCCCAAGCATGACCATGATTTCTTGATATGTTATGCGAAATTTTATTACTTAGGATAACTGGGAGCAGCTTCAATGCGATGTTGCACTCTACATTGACAGCAATGTTAAAGGTTTTCCAACTCACTGTCTACCTGGAAAGCCATTGAATGGTTTAAATCAGCGTTTGAAAGGGAAGAATGGACGTTTTCGAGGGAACTTATCTGGGAAACGTGTTGAATTTACTGGCAGGACTGTAATATCTCCTGATCCTAATCTGAAAATTACTGAGGTCAGGTATTGTACTTGTGCCTGATTAATATTTGGATTCTTATATGTGTTTCTAATTCTTTTTTTTTCTTTCTTTCTTTGGATTCACTGGGTCCAGGTAGCAATTCCTGTTGCAATGGCTCAGATCTTAACCTACCCTGAACGTGTTTCCCATCACAATATAGAGAAGTTGAGACAATGTGTACGTAATGGCCCTAATAAATACCCTGGTGCACGGTATATTCAATATCCTGATGGTGTAAAGGGGTAAGGATATGAAACTGTCATTTTTTTTTTTTTTACTTTCCCCGGTTGATAGATACTCAGTGATGATGTATTAAGATACCTACTTTTAATCTGCAGGTTCTTGATGATTTCAATCAGCAAACGAATTGCTGATGATTTAAAATTTGGTTGTATAGTTCAGCGTCATCTGGAAGATGGGGACATTGTTCTTTTCAACAGACAACCAAGCTTGCACCGGATGTCTATGATGTGCCATAGGGTGATTAAATTGATTCAAATTAGACTACGCTGTATACATAGAATTCTTTCCTCATTTGTTTTCTATGCACATGCAGGTCAGGGTTATGCCTTGGAGAACACTGAGATTCAATGAGTCTGTTTGCAACCCCTATAATGCTGATTTTGATGGTGATGAGATGAATTTGCATGTTCCACAAACGGAAGAGGCTCGAACAGAAGCTCTTATCTTGATGGGGGTAATTTAACTGGATTTAACACTTATGATATATTCTTTTCTTTCTTTTCTTTTACAAATGTTGGACTGTATTATTTGTCTCGCCTTGCTTTCCTTATTTGATTGTTAAGCTGTAGTTATTTCAGGTACAAAACAACTTATGTACACCAAAAAATGGAGAAGTTTTGGTTGCATCCACTCAAGATTTTCTAACATCTTCATTTCTCATAACAAGGAAGGACACGTTTTATGATCGTGCTGCCTTTGCACTTATGTGTTCATACATGGGAGATGGCATGGATAATGTTGACTTGCCAACACCAGCAATAATTAAGGTCATATGCATAAGATTGATAACTATGATGTGTTAAACTTTTTTGTTTCTTAAACTATTCCTTTCATGCTACATTAGTTAAAATATATGGGTTTAGTTATAAGAGTATGAGTATTATGAGGTGAGTATTGAAGTTTTCTTATTGCTCTGAATGCGGTTGTTATGTACAGCCTATAGAACTTTGGACTGGTAAGCAACTGTTTGGGGTTCTAGTGCGCCCACATGCAGAAATGAGAGTATACCTCAATCTTACTGTCAAGGAGAAAAACTACACCAGGTCTGATTCTAAAAAGGGAGAAAGAGAGTTGGAGACAATGTGCCCTAACGATGGGTTTGTCTACTTCCGCAACAGTGAGTTAATATCTGGGCAGCCAGCTTGGGAAGGCTACTCTAGGTTGGTTTAACTTATCTCTAAGTTCCTTGAATTCCTCGTACAATTTCCATTGATTCTTTCCATTGATTCTCTTGTGATCTTATAGCTTGTTGCCACAAAATCTTTGGTTCTCATTTGAGATTGTACTGTTTGTCTTTCTTTTTCATAAATTCTAATCTGATAAATAATTCCATACAAGCACCTGGCGAGTCTTGTTGTTCAAGTGACCTATTTTCTTTCAATGCGGTGGTGGGATTTTACCTTTGGGGTACCCGGGATATCAACTGTTGTTGGTCAACTTATCTGGGATTGGGTTTCACACTAGAAAACTGGCTTGCTGGTGGAAGGTGCCCAACCCTTATAAGCAACCCCGATGTGGGACTCTTTTCTATTTGAAATCGTAACAATATCCTATAACCTTGCACTTGGAAAAGTGATGGTTGTTTCTCATTCGACCTACTGAATTGCTAACTATTAACTTTACTCCAACAGTCCAACTTAAACCCTTAATTGAAGGGTCCAACTGGTGTATATCACGACTCAAACTCCACCACACTTTCAATGTCGAATACCTGGAAAACTACCCATCACGTGCAGGCCTTCTCTGCACATATACCGAGCTTAGAAAGGGAGGCAATACACATGGTGCATACGAGCCCAAAACCAAACCAATCTGATACCATGTTAAACACCTAAGCATCTAACAACTTAAGCTCTTGAGTGAGAGCCAACTAGTATATCAAATAGTCTCAAAACTCCATAAACTTGCTAAGTGGGATTTTCATCCTGTTATTATTTTTTCAAGATCAATGATTGTTGTCGCATGGCTTTGTTTACAAAAAATCTGGACACACACACACACACACATATATATATATATATTACATTATAGTAGTTTACTATCAGGTCTGAATTGCATCTTTGGGATGCAATATTGGGCTCCTTAGTTTTTGCAACTTGATATTTTACATTTTCATAAATGTATTTCCGCTGCAGGAAATGGTAACAAGGATGGACTGTACTCTGCTCTTCTGAGAGACTACAATGGCCATGCTGCTGCTATTTGCATGAATCGCCTAGCAAAACTAAGGTATTTTTTTTTTTTTTTTTGCAAGATGTTTGAAGTAGTCAATTCTTCTTAATCATTTTCTTTTAAATGAGCAAATTATACATGCAAACCTAGTCATTTTCCAGTTTTTATTTTTTGGATACATATGGTGACCCATTCTGACATGAGTGTGGGACATGTTCTGGTAATGACAATTGAATAAACATGATTGTTTCATTTGGTCTCTAAGTTATGTTTTCGTTTTTTTTGGAAACCCTTGTTATTACAGAGATTATGAATCTAAGCTAATAATTTGGTTTATGTTATTATCCTGTTTGTATTGTATGCTCTTCATTGTGCCTTGTTGGCAGGTGATAATCACTTCCATTCAATAGTTGTTTGTTAAGTACTTATGTGTTATGGTATCTTTTTTCTTTTTGCTTCCATAATCTATATACTCCAGAGATTCAACGGAGTAATTTTCTGAACATCTTGGATACAGTGCTCGGTGGATAGGCAATCATGGCTTCTCAATTGGGATTGATGATGTACAACCTGGAAATTTTTTGAGTCACAAGATACGGGAAAAAATATCAGCAGGTCATGGAGAATGCGATCGATTAATACAGTTTTACAAGGAAGGCAAGCTAGATCTGTTACCTGGCTGCGATGCTGTGAAATCACTAGAAACTATGTTAACTAAGGAATTAAATGGTATTCGAGAATCAACAGCTGATGTAAGGGATTCTCTTAGTATGGTTACACTTTTTTTCTTTTCCAATTAGTAGTTATTTTCTTGATTTAGTTTATCTTATCCAGTTCTCAATGTGTAGTTCATCTATCATCTCACCTTTTCTTGGTAAGAATACTCTTCTCTGTTCCGGAATTCAAATATTTGCTTATATATATATCACAGGTGTGCATGGGAGAACTACATTGGAGAAATAGTCCTTTGATCATGTCGCAGTGTGGTTCCAAAGAATCCCCTATCAATATAAGCCAAATGATTGCATGTGTTGGTCAGCAGTCAGTTGGAGGTTGCCGTGCTCCTGATAGATTCGTAGATCGAAGCCTTCCTCATTTCCCCAGGAAATCAAAATTTGCTGCTGTGAGTAGAATTTCATCTAGTGGAGCTTAATTATATTGAATTTGTATGTTAGTATGTGGGGTCATAAATATGTTTCTTTCATGCTCTCCTGGATTCAGATAGCCCTTTGGGCTTTATCTAAGGGGTTGGTAGAGTCTCTTGTACTTCCTGTAGATCATAATTTCCATTTTCAACATCAGACCAAGTGGTTAGTAGCCTCTTGGTAATCCTCAAGGGTCTCAAGTTCGAGTTCCATCATCAGACTAAGTGGTTGACTCCATTTGATTTCTCTCAAGGTCTCAGGTTTGAGTCCCATCATCGAGTGCTTGGATCCCCTCGAGACTTTCTACGAAGATTTTGCATATTGAGATGTGTCCTGATGTCACTTTTTGAAATCTGTAATCTCTCAGTCTTTGAGGTTCAGGGTATTGAGCATTTTTTTTCCCTTCCAATTCTTGATGCAGGCTAGAGGTTTAGTTGAAAACTCATTCTACAGTGGTTTGTCTGCCACCGAGTTTTTCTTTCATACAATGGCAGGACGAGAAGGACTTGTGGACACTGCGGTATGGACAATATTGTTGTTCTATTTGGTGATCATTTTGACTTGCAAATTTGACATTTTTCTGGGTGAAGGTTAAGCCTCTGGCAATTTCGGTTCTTAACATTGTGATTATTGCAGGTTAAAACAGCCAACACAGGCCACATGTCCCGCAGACAATGAAAGTTTTAGAGGACCTATACATCCATTACGACACCACAGTAAGGAATGTGAGTGGATCTATAGTTCAATTTTGTTATGGGGATGATGGTATGGATCCTGTATGCATGGAAGGAAAAGACGGAGCTCCTCTAGATTTTGGCCGGATGTTGCTGAAAGTCAAGGTTTGGAATTCAATCCGTTGTATCACTCAAGAATGGAATATATATAATTGTCTGGGAAATCGAATGCAACGATGCTGATTAATGTTATTGTACAGGCAACATGTCCTGCTGGAGGAAAAGAATACCTCTCTCCAGAAGAAATATCTGAAGCTGTGGAAAGAAGACTAGCGGAAAATGATAGGAGTACTGATGGTGCCTGCTCCGAGAAGTTCAAAAGTTCTTTACGAAAAGCTTTGAGTTTGCCAGAAAAGGTTGATGGGCAAGGATACGTTGAAGCTCTGGAGAAGATAACTACTCAGGTTCAGAAAATGACTAAGAGGCAGTTGGAGGTATCTAATGTTATTTTCTGAGTATTTGCTCCAAAATACCATGCTTTTCTAATAATTTTTTGCCTGGATGTAACAAAACTGTTTGATCTTTACCAATGCTGTAGGTTTTCTTGGATATCTGTATATCCCGTTACAACTTGAAAAAAGTTGAAGCTGGAACCGCCATAGGAGCAATTGGAGCTCAGAGTATTGGAGAACCTGGGACACAGATGACACTGAAAACCTCTCACTTTGCTGGAGTTGCAAGCATGAGTATCCTTATTTCTTTAGTTAGTTCTATTTACAAAGCTTTTAGATGTTAACTTGGTGGTTTCAAGATGATTCTTTAACAACTTGTTTAGATGTTACACTTGGAGTGCCTCGAATCACGGAAATTATAAATGCATCTAAAAATATCAGAACACCCATCATCACTGCTGAGCTACAGTGTGATAGTGATAAGAGTATTGCACAAATGGTTAAAAGTGTAGAGAAAACAAATTTGGGCCAGGTAAAATATAAATGTTCCCCAGTATTTGAGTTTGTATCATCTGTTTTGGCATTGTTATGATCCTTCAATGTGTAGGTTTTGTCTCCTTTATGCAGATCGCTAACAGTATAGAGCTTGTGCCAACTCCCAGATCAGCTTCCCTATGCATCAAACTTGACACAGAGAAAATTCTAGCTTCATATGTCTGTATAAATGCTAATATTGTGAAAGAATCAATTTTAAAAACTAAAGGATTCCCAGTTATCCATGGAAAAGAAACTGACAGACCACGAAAAATCAAATTGGATGAAACGGTGAGAGTTTTCCTTTGTTAACGTGCCTGATATATCTTTTCTTATGTTAAACATCTTGAATTCGTGTTTCTATGCAGGACATCACAGTGTTGAATGATGAAGAATTAGAAATTTTCCCTCGGAAATTTAACAACAGAGATGAACTCCTTTTTACCCTCCGATCTCTCAAGAATATGCTCCCTAAGGTCATAGTAAATGTAAGACGGGCTGATGCTGCATTTTTTATCTTTTGAATTGAAACATGTGGGAGAATATGCACATTCCTAATGTTATTTATGAACGACAGGGCATTGCTGACCGTGCCATTGTTAGTGTTCGTGCGATAAAAGGAAATGATGGAAATAAGAGAGAGAAGTACACCGTGCTGGTTGAAGGGTTAGTTTATGACACTTGATTATATCCCGCTCTTTGCATTCACTAGAAAACTCTTGAAATCCACGAGTGATGTGCCGAGGAAATGAAGGGTTCGTGTTTTCAAATCTATTTTCATCAGCTCAGTTTCCCTTTCTTTTTTTGGTATTGTGAATGTGAAGAGAGTAAAAAATTTCACTGCTAAGTGCTTCATGTTGGTATTTTAAAGACTAAATTTCTACAACTTTCTTTTCTTGTGTAACATCTTTGGACTATCCTTATTCTTTATCTCACATCTGTGATACATCTTTTATAGCACGGGACTTCTAGCAGTTCTGGGCATGGAAGGAGTTAACGGATATAATACAAAGACAAACCATATCATGGAAGTGTACGAGATACTTGGAATTGAAGCTGCAAGACAGAGTATTATTGATGAGATAAGAGAAACCATGAAGGAGATGCGCATAGATATACGCCATATGATGCTCTTAGCAGATGTGATGACTGTTAGGATGAGTTTCTCTATCAGAGTCGAATCCATAATGCTGTTCTCTTGCCGAAGAAAGATTTAAATGCACATAATGAAGGATGTATATTCATATATATGATTGATTATTTATCATAACAGGGTGAAGTTCTTGGAATCACAACATATGGGTTTTCGAAAATGGACAAAACTGTATTGATGCATGCATCATTTGAAAGGCAATCAGAACACCTATATGCAGCATCTGCACATGGGAGGAAGGACAAGATCGAAGGGGTCAGCAATTGCATCATTATGGGTATACCAGTACAAATTGGCACGGGCATGCTCAAAGTCATACAAAGGTAAGTCCAATATATCGTAACCTGACACGACAAGATATCGAATGAAGATTTTAAATTTCTGTTAAGGAAGGAGGGAAATGGGAACCAACTTCCAGAGGGTGCATGTTCAGCTGATTAATTACCGTCTAATTCATAGTGCAAAATGATGCTTCTGCAGGAACCAGCAGTCTGCGACTGAGAGCAAGGATGGGGATGATGAAGTTCCTAGCAGGAAGCATTATTCTAGTGAACTCTACAAAATAGATCCGGTAATGTGTTGAATAGCGATTTTAGCTCCGGTTCTTGTATTTTCCACCCAAATATTACACTATCTTTTGTGCTTCAGAGATCAGTTGAATGTTACAATACACAAACCAATGTATATTCAGTATTTTTTAATGAAGCTTTAGAGAACATTTAAAATGATTGGTAAAAATGCGAAGAATATGTCCTGCTAAAGCATAAGTATCACTCATATTTGAATTTGAGTCGGGCTAATCTGCCCATTTCCAACACCTAATTAAGATTTCAGACGAGCACAATAAGGAAATGTAAGGCGATATTTACATGTATGTTGGATTTTTAGACTTACCTTTCAATTGGGGTAGTCACACACAGTTATTTGCAACTGGGAATTATTATGCGCCTCAGCTACATATTGCCTGATGAAAGCTCTTCTCCACCATACCTCAAAAGCTCTCTGAATATTGGGACAGTCGTCGCCTTTATTAAGAAAGCGATCAAACCAGTTCATCAAGATAACTTGTTGCTGTGGCAACGGTAAGGTGAGGATTGTTTGGCTTAGGCCATCCTCAACCAATTTCTTGTCTACAGACCGGCTAGCCCTTCTCATCCACCCGAAATCCTCATACAGTGCTTCCAACCACGTTGACAGCAGAGAGAATCGGGTTTCTTTCGCAACCAAGATATGTCCTCTCCCGATTGCAATACATAATTGTGCAGTAACCCTACTGATTTCATGCCGATACATGGTGGGAATCTTCGAATGGAGCGTCGCTAGCTCCTTCTGATCCGCCCACAGTTTCACAAACTCATTCCCCATTTTCCTGTCAATCAGAATATCCAAAATCCACTGCATATTATCAGCTTCTCGGGCTATTTCACTCATCAAAACCCCTCGATCCCTCCTGCTTTCTTCAATGCAAGTAGCTTCAGACAAACAAAAAACTAGAGAACTGAGACATTCATGGCATAGATGATAGAGAGTACCCTTGGATACATCAAACTGTTTGCTATTCTTGGATGCATCTTCTCTAAGCAATCGCGATATCAGTGTCTTCATTTCTCGACGAGCCTTATCATCTTTGGATTGTAGAACACCGGTTAACAGCCTACTGAGAATGTCATCAGTTTGTTTAGAAGACGGCGGTTCACAAGCAACTCTGTGAAGAACTTCAGTCACAGAATCCTCCAGCTGAAGCTCATTGAGCAGAGCTATGACCTTGTCTTCTTCATCCTCCGTCCACGGAACAGCTTCCAAGTACTCCAAACATGACACAATCCCAGCATCAAACATAATAGCAGCAGACACCTACATCACACATTGTTTCATGAGAGCACAACACATTGATGCAAAAACAGAGAATGAGCTATGAATTTGAATTCTATACCTTGAGCACACCCAAGACCTTGGAGACTTCCTCACCAATCAACCTCTTCTTCAAATCCTGGAAATGGCAGTACATCAAAACCACAGTCTCCACATAAACATCCACATCGTCGCACTCGCAAATCTCCACCGAGTGCGAGTGCGAGATCCCCTGGAGCTTCTCGGCGAAGAATCGACTCTTCTCCGACAACACCGCCTTGTGGACATCCATGGAGACTCTGAAACCGTCTCTCCCCACCACCGTGAGCCTCACATCGCCCAGTCCCAAGCCCCAATTAGGGCTCTGGAACGGCGCTTCCGAGAGGATCTTGTGGACTCGGGCTTGCGATTTGCGCCGGGACTCATCTGAGAACTTGGATTCGCGCTGTTGCTCCTCGGACATCATCTCGAAGAGAGTCGAGCTGTGATTGTGTCCCGTACGAGATAGAGCGTCCAAGGAGGGTGGAGGAGGAGAAGGAGAAAGGGATTTGGAGGGAGAGTAAACCCTAGGGATGGTTCTGGACGGCGAGAACGAGAGTGCCTGGTCCGATATGAATCCTTGCTTGATCATGGCAGAGACTTCTCTGGATCTCATTGCGCTATCGGCCGCCATTGAATCTCTCCTCTCCTCTCCTTCCCTTTCCTCCACACTCTTCACTACGAGATTGAGGTTTTGAGAAGAAGAAGAAGACAAGAGAGTTGAATGAGAATCCGGCCAGGTAGGAAACACAACGCAGAGGTGAGCTGTTTCTTGGAAACACAGAGGAAAGAAATGGAGTTTTGTGAAGAAAACAAACGAAAATGGAATCCAAAGAAAGAGGAGAGAGAGAGTGAGGAGTGTGGATCAGCAAGTGCACTCCATTACCAACACTACTCTGTTACAAAGTAGTTGCTTTTGGGAATTGTGGAATTGGAAAGCGTGAATTTTTTTATGTAGGGTTTATAAATAATGGAGATGGAAGCAGAGAGCCATTATTAAATACTCTTCCTATTGCTCTCAGTCACTCTCAGTTTCAGCTCAGCTCAGCTCACTCACAAGTCCCACCTACCTAGCTGTTCATCAGACATGTCCTGAGGAGGACCCAGAGGCCAGAGAGGTATGAGAATATATTTACTCCCACTTGATATATATATATATATGTGTGTGTGTGTGTGGATTATATGATCATTCTTGTTTGGCTGCTACTTGGTTTCATCTCATCATTCATCAATATCATGCATGCCATTTCTGTACAATTTTTTTAGTTTTTCATGTGTTCACTGTTGTTACTCAGCCTACAAACAAAAAGCTTCTATTTCTTCTGCTTCTTACTTGTTACCATTCGCATGATTGCTTCTGCTTTATGATTCAATCACTCTTGATATGCTGTCTCCTGATAAAACTTGTTGATATTGCTTAACTTTTATGTTCAGCAAACTATTTCATAAGAAATTATCTCTTAATCAATAGTCAAATATATTACCTTATGGTAGAGTAATGCTTCCTAGCAAGCGTCATGGGAACATGAAGAACAAGGATTAAGAAAAATTGTGTATCATTGAGACTTTTAAGAGTTATCAGTTATATTGAAGTCACTCTCTTATATGGGAAGTTATGAAATTGAGTTAACCCCCTAACATGGTAGCACTGAAAATATGTAAGCTTTGTATGTCTAGTAGAAAGGCATAATTTGAATGAATAAATTTAATAAAAGATTATTATTACTGTCATAATTCACAAAACTTTGAGTACCAACTGATGCAGACTACACTGAACAGAACATTACAGCATAAATATGTTCTATTTGGACTTAATCCACAACCAAGTTTCCTTCTACAATCAACCTTCAGGTGTAGCTGTTGATGAAAATGATGAAAGAGTTTAAACCAAAATCTTTATTCCCAGACAAAAAGAGACCTCCAGATCCTCTGAAAAAGATGGAACTTAACACACCAAATCTGCAGCAGAGAACATGTAGGTAAGAAGACAAAAAAAAAAAAAGAAAAAATAAAGTGTCATCATGAAGAAAATGCTTTATATCAGAAAGAAAAATATAGAAGAGAGACCTCTTCTCAGAAAACATTTATTTGTAGATCCTGCATTTCTGGAGCCACAAATTTAGGTTCCTTCTCATCATTTGCGCCAAAGAGAGGAGCATCAAGCTGAGGAGGATTCTGGACATTCATAGAAATGTGTCACAAACTAACAATATTCTGTGGTTTCAAAACTAGTTTATTCTTTTTATAAATTTGTGATGTTACCATGCAGCGAACTAGAGCCCAGTTGACACCCCGGAAAAATGGGTGGCTCTTAATTTCATTTGCTCCTTCAAGAGAACCCAATCTGTGTTTGGGATCTCTATGCAACAATTGGTACATAAGCTGCCTTCCATGGAGACTAACACTTACCTGCCAATACAGTTTTCCTTAACATTAAAGATTTACATGTCCTATGTAAGAAATAATATGACAAATTAAGGAGCTATCAAGAAGAATATTTCACCAATTTGCTTCCTGGAAATTTGAGATCTTTGTGAAGAATGTTGGAAAATGTTTTTTGCCTTGTCTTTCCTCTGAACGGTGTATATCCATAAAGCATTTCGTATAGAAGAATGCCTGCAAAAACGATGCAGCCATATACTTAGCAAAGACTGTTATAAAACACACATACAACTGCAGAGACTTGGATGCAGAATCATGATGCGAGAAATGCAACTTATGCACTAGAGGGGCATTTTTTACTGGTTTGTAGTTGGTACATCTGTATTATTGATCATTCTGGTAGTGAAAAACATAATTTATCTTCCCTCGAAATGTTACTGTTGAATGATACTAAGTTTAACTCATCTGATCTATATGCAGAAAAAGAAATGGAAGTGCAATATGCTCATAGAGTAGAGAATTACCAAGAGCCCACCAATCCACTGCACTAGTATGGCCTGCCCCAGATATGATTTCCTGCAAGGAGTTGGAAGGCAATTAGCAAATGGCACTACAAGAGAATTTTGAGAAATGATGCATCCCGGAAAGTTATACAAGGTTCAGAAGTATACAAACCGGAGCTATGTACTCTTCAGTGCCGACAAAAGAATTTGATGCTCGCATTGGTTCAGCCATAAAGATTGGGTTCTGTTGACCTTTGTGTCTCTTCTTATCAGTTGTAGCTGGAATTAGAAGCTGCAAAAGTTCACCACAGACCAGAACCATGTTAATGCAACTCGACGCACTGTGAACTGAAGAAGGTTGGAAAGTGAGGATACCTGTGGTTTGCAAGATGTCAAGCATGACAAATCAAAGTCCGTCAAGGCCACATGCCCAGTGCCTTGGAGTAAAATATTCTCAGGCTTCAAATCTCGGTAAATTATACCTGATTAGGAAAACAACATGGGTTACATAAAGAGATGGAAGAGCTGCAACTATGGATTTTGCTGTAGAAAATAGCTGCTGGCACATGTATGTATTGTTGAAGAAAATGCGAAGCGAACTTTACCTTGACAGTGAAGGTACTCCAGTGCAACAACTACTTCTGCAGCATAAAATCTGTTCAAAAAACAATATGGTAGTAGAATTTGATTAGCTTTCGCCTTTCAGGTACCAAATGCAACTGGATTTTGCAGAGCTGATCTCAGAAGGTAAAAGTTAATGCATGAAATCTATCTCAGCAAAAACAGTTTTCTTGTGAAACAAATCCTTCTCTGCTTACTTATTTATTTATTTGATAATAACCTGTTAGTAGCATAAATAAGCTTCAAAACGGTAAGACTGATGAACAAGGGTCAAGTATGTTGTCAGACAGTTGACTAGCATAAATGTACCAAAAACTATGGTAAGCTCATGATTTGAACTCTTTGCTTTGCTATTACTTAGATAAGCTACAAAATAAGCATTACCTCACAGCATCTTCCTTTAGGACCTTTGTAGGTTGTCTGTCCAAAAGCAGGAAAAGTTCTCCACCAGGACAGTAATCAGTTATCAGACAAATATGTGTTTTAGTCTGCACATTGTCCAAATATTAGGCAACAGAAACATCAAAAATAACTATCAATTCATCAATGTAATAACAAATTAACACTGCTTTCTACTCTGATTCCCAAACCTGAAATGAAGCATATAGTGCAGGAAGAAAAGGGTGGTCCAACATGTCAAGGATCTCTCTCTCTGCACAAGCTCTGTGTACCTGCACCGAGGAGTGTAAAGACGTGCTTAAAAGAGATATGAACCTCAACCGATGAAAGTAATCAGTGATTCATCAATCGCAACAAGAAATAGAGAAACAGAAAATCTTTGATACTTGTCAATATTGAAACATCGTAGTAACTCCCATAATCCCATATGAAATCATATAGAACTACTGAAGAGAGCTCCTAATAGTCTCTTTCTTCTTAGGTTCCACCATTAGATAGGTCCTATCTTCAAATACTTCTTAGAGAGAAAAAGGAAGAAGAAGATTCCTATAAGTAGCTAGAAAAGTTTACTCAGGAGAACAATTTGGTACCTTGTTACGATTGAGCATAACACTTTTATCCATAGCTTTCATGGCAAACTGCAGATTGGTTCCACTCAACTCCACCAGATGCACACTGCAATGCATGCCAAAGTAAATACGTAAGTCATTATCCATTGTTTTTAGTATTGTAGATTTTAGATTCTTCGTTTAGTACTATCTACTATGAATTTTGTTCTTAAACAGCTATAGCTGTTTTGAAATCTCTGTGGTGGAATATACGTATATTCCACCACAGAGATTGAAGTTACAGAAATATGTAAAAAATCACCATATATATGAAGTTACAGAAAGAAGGATAGGAAAAAGCATACCTTCCAGTATCACCAGACCCCAAGGGTTTTATTGGCTTAAAATGTTTCAATCCAATCTGTTCTCCACCATCAACTATCTGCAAATTCATAGTATGTAAGAAAACAGCATAAATCAGGTTTCAAATTTTCAAGAAAAGAATATATGATTACTTGTGTTATATTTTTAACAAATGCTTTGGGTTACTATACAATAAATACCAATCTTTTTATGTTATATACAAACAAAATAGTACCTTCTGTATAGCTTTCCAGGAGGGGCTATCCCTCCTGTGAGGCTTTGGATGAACCGCCTTTGAATGGTTCAACCATAAATCTTCTGGAGTCTGCAAATAGCAAATCATTTGTTGTCAGGAATCATGATTGTAACATAGAGAAAACGCTTACGATATTGTTGGTTAAAGTTAAGGAATTACCAAGTTGGCATCAGGAAGCTCTCTTGCTGCTTCATCCACGTACTCTGCAGTTGCTTTTATCTGATTATGGAGATCAAGCAAATTTGTTACACCAAGCTGACAAAGTTATACCAAAAGCATAAAATTCTCTATCTGATAACAAAAATGTAGACATTGAATATTGCAGAATATAAATGGAGACTAACCAGCTTTGCACTCTCTTTTGCAGTTTCTTCTGGAATGCAATTGCGCAGCGGCTCAACATGCTGACTACCATCTAGTTGCACTCCAATAAAGTATTGTACTTCTCCCTATTAATTTACAGAAACAAGTTCAAATCCAAAAGGTTACTGATATGCATATATATGATCATGAGTCGTGCATGCCATGAACATAATGTTTCCAGTTCGCTCCTCCAAAGATTACTCAAGACGTAATGAACCCAACGACACTAAAGCTCAACACAAATCACTATAAAGAGAACATCAGAAGGCGAAAGAGGTAAGAACCAAGATTCCCTAAAATTAGAGAGGATTGGTAAAAGATCAAGTTTCTAACTTAGGCATTGGAGGGGTTTCAACTACGAAGTTCTTGAAGTTCTTAGGAAAGGAGTCTTGGAGTAACATAAAGGTTATTCAAAATCTTACCTTTTGATCACGCATGGCCTGCAAGTGAAACAGGTTCCAAAACTTTTTCCCTGTATACATAGCCGAAGGATTCAAACCATTAGGAAAAGAGATACGAAGCTCGGGTCTCCATTTCTTGAAGCAAGCTAAGCAGAATTTAGAGACAAGCAAGCAAAGAAAATGTACCACTCTTGGTATAGTTAATGAGCTGCACTGTAACATCTGTTTGGTTATCAATTGCATCTCTGATCTTCCTCACAGTAGCCGGATCGGTTTCAGGACCTTGCAGAAACCTGCACAACATCAACACCAACACTAATAGTAAGAAAACTACAGAATTCTATATTTCAACAATGTCCAATTTGTATGCATCAGTCAATTATCAAATACAAACATCAAATGTCATAGCAATTTGTAACAAAACTTGTGCTAATGCAGCCAGTGGCGGAGCCAACAGTTGAAAGTAGAGTGGGCACATTTCTTTGAGTTTTTACTCTAAAACTAAAAATTAAATCAATTTTATAATTTCAAAAGTTATTTGCACTTAAACCTTATATGTGAGAGGAGGATCACTCACCACTAAGCATAACATCAGTTCAACATTTAAAAATAGGCTATTTATTAAGCCAGGGTGGGCCCTTGCTGACTACGGCCCACCCCTAGCTCCGCCATAGAATTCAACAAACATATATATACCTGCAGTTCCTTCCCAAGATTTCTTCGCGACTATACTCTGTCAGCTCCAAGAAGCTATCCGATGCAAAAATCTGAAATTGCATCACAACATTTAGCTCCAAAAACAACATATATAAAATCATAGATAATGATTTGAGTAATTACTTACAATGGGATTATCAGGAAGCCTAGGATCAGTAATAACAAAATTCTTCTCAATACGCTCAAGCGTGGTGGCCAAATCAATACCCTTTCTCATCTCCTTCTTCCTCACTTTATCGTCCAGGCTCTGAGGCCTCAAGTCATCACTACTACTATAATCACACTCATCGTGGTCCCCATTTTCTTCACACATTGCTACTTTCTCATTCAACGCTTGCTCCGCATTACTACCATTGTTCTTCTTAACAATCCTGATATGTACATATGTAACAAAATAAAGTTAAATCAACAACTTAATTTATATATATAGTTGAATGATGATGATATTTGGTATACCCCATGAAAGAGAATCGGCTTGATTTTCTCAGTTTCTTGTCGGGGAGCTCGCTGATGCACTGCATAGAGGCTCTCCGGCTGTTGCTGCCATGCGAGTTTCTTCTTTGATGCGGAGAAAGTGATGAGGTGTTCTCTAAGCTGCTGGACTTCTTTCTCAACGGT
>JAYMTK010001307.1:0-16859 GCA_036897405.1 Pelargonium myrrhifolium | reverse complement strand
ATCCAAGTGAATTTGGGGGAGCGGAGCAACTTATATAACTTTATATCAGTCAACTAACATACATTAAACCCGGTAAATATGCAACAATTTACATTTACGTATATATGTGCGAGTACAATGATTGAGGGCTTTAATAGTTTAATGTTGTCCTATAACTAGAAGCAATGTGATAATGGGAAATCTAATAGAAAATGTGCCGCCATAATAAATATACATGATGATCAATTAAACTAATCTTAAGCAAAGTACTTAACAAGCCCAATAAGAAAAGCGTGAAAGCGAGTAAACCAAAATTAACTAAAGCAAAATCTTTGATTCTTTCTTATCCTACAAAAGGAGGCTAACAATTTTAATTATGCTACTATTAGCTACTAACAATTATAACTAGAGGGTGGGTGTGCACTATATATATATTGCTAGTTGTGATAACCATATATTTGAATATATATGACCCTTTTCATAAATGAAGTATTGGTAACTAACAATAATACCGCTCAAACCATCCCAAATTGAATGTAACTTTTATCTTTGAAGAACATTGGTTATACACAAAGTGTAAATATCATCTTTAATATTAATGATGAGGGACACTTCTCTTCCGATTAACAATGTCCGACAAAGAATCAAGTGACTTAATTAGTTAATTCATAAGTCGCTTTATAATTCACAGACGTACGAGTAAAAGAAAAAACACGAGTACAAAAATATATTTATAGGTTGTTTATATCAAAAAATTGCATGAACAAAGGCACTGGATATACCTCTCCTTTGTCATGAATCGCTTAATCACTTGTTATACGTCACTCTCAAATATTATTTGGTTCAAATTCTTCTCCTCTTCTAGATGAATGCTTTCCAAATGGTCATCATTTTCATCATCCAAAATTTCTTTGCACCATCCCTTGTAATCAGTTTGAAGGCATTGATGCCCCCCTCTTAGCCTATAGAGCTTGACCAATTTGAAGAGCATCAGAGTCGATTCAATTCTCTTGAAAACTCGGGTTTACAACTCAGCCAAATGCATCATAGATCGATAATGCATCGATAAATATGACACTCGCCTCTCCCGGCCATGAAGTTGTTCACTACCCCAATAACGACCTAAAAAATCTTGAACTACGCACCATATTTCGTGTCTTTCCAATGAAACACCCTCAGTCGTATGACATTGATGATCAAAATAAGCAAAGTGTCATTTGTGTATGTCATTTTGCTCTTCTTTTTCTTGTGAGATATTTTGTAAATATATCAAAATAAGTTTTCCCAAATTATATAGAAATAAAACCGAACAATTTTAACGTTTGTCAACATGATAAGAACTCATTATTCTAACGAGACGACCACTTTTTTAAGCCCTGTATATACATTATTTTTATATGATTCTTATAATAAGTTAGTTAGCATTTTATATGTTTGTTATAACACACAATAAAAGAGCAAAATTTCTACAATATATCACATTTTTACAATTTTTTCTCAAAGAGCTAAACAATCTGAACAAGATTGATAAAAAGTAAAATCAAACATCTTTATATGATTATATAACATATATGTATGGGAAGCAAAAGTAGTAGACAAGTAAGACCCACATTTATAAGAAGCTATATATGATTGTTTATTATGATATTGTTGTAGAGTTGAATGCGATTAATTATTGATGATTCCATAGACTTCCATTACACGAGAGAGAGAGAGAGAGAATCTATATACATGTAAACAACCACGGAGAGATCGATAAGCAAAAACTAAAGCAACAAACTAAAGAAACTTTTTTATATACATAAATAATAAATATAAGCAAGTAGTAAAGTAGCCGTTGATTATTATGAAATTGGAAGCAACGTTGAGAAAAGAAAGAGAAATGTATTGTAGGTTGGAAATACATAGAATACAGGTAGGCATGTCGTCGTTTGATTAATTGTATTAATTAATTAATTAAGAGCAGCAAAACATGCGTGCCATTGAAGCACAGTTTTGTCTCTACTTTCCCAACAAATTCCCTCATTTCCAGGTCTTCTCCAACTCTCATCCACCCCTTCTTCTTTTTTGTCCTTTGCTGCTTTTACTTCTCATTAGTTTATAACCAAATCAATACTCCTTTTGGCTTTGCCTCTGCTCTTCTTCTCTGCATTATCTTCTATATAACATATATATATATATATAGATACTAACTTAAAGCAAGTTTAGCTTCCTGAAATAAATTAAGAACCAATGATAGTACTATATAATAATAATAAGCATGGATGGTGATCAAAATGATGCTTAATATCGTTAAAGAAATGAAAAGGAAGCGAGGAAATTCCGCGATCTTGTGTCCGGTGATGTCATTGAAGATCCACAGACCAAGTTGAATATTGAAAATGGCCTTCAACATACTACAAACACCACTAATTCTGGACTCTCTGTCTATATTTCTTCACCAATGGCTAACATATATAATATGAATATTAACCTACATGACATATTTGAATCAATGAGTCTGAGACTGATATATATTTAAACACAAAATGAACTAATACATCATCAACAGGTTTCATTGGTTGGTGCTGCCTATGACCATTACATTACCACCATCCTGTAGAGACATTGACTGACACAAAAGGAAGGCCGTAATTTCATTACAAAGTAAAAAGAGTTTTGTGAATCTATAGTTCATCCCACTGCCATCCTACTTGCAACTTAATCTAAGCAATTACAATCAACTGGATTGTTACAAAGTCACACAACAACCATTTAAGATGGGCTAGTTAATGTAATCGCAATTAGTCGTTCAACACAATGACCTTGGCTTCTTCTTGCTCTTCTCCACTTCCATTTCCGGTGTCAGATGATTCACCCTTCCTTTCTTCCATTTCCACATCATCTCCACTTGGCTCTCTCAGAGATGTGACATTACTTGGTGATCTACTCCCACAAGCTTCAGATTCTGTGGTTGTGTGATCCATCCCCACTTCCGGCACAGCTTTAGCTTTCTCAACAGCTTGTTGCCCAGGTCCCCCAGTATTTTCCTCCAATTCAGCCTCGTACTGTTGTGCGGTGGAAGTATTTTGTTGTTCAGGGGACAGAATTCGGTTTATGTCTTGAGAAATCATTTCTAATGGAAGGAGGTTCGTCATCAACTTCACACTTGCTGGTTGGTCGCTCAACGATGTCTGAGCTGATTCTGGAACATTTTCCTCCACTAACTTGCACATCTGCCAACATTACGAAAACGATGAGAAATAAAATACTTATTAGTCTGACCGTCACTTTTGTCTTTTGTTTGTACAGGTCTACTTTCTCATGCTTATAAGAAGTTTTCTTAGATCCAAACATATGTGATTACACAAGTGTTTACAAAAGAATTTATGGTCTGTGGATTCTTGGATCCTGCATATGAACCAAATCCAATGTTTGGATGCACATAAATTTAAATTTGGATTTGGCTAAAATCCAATAGGATTTTTTTTATGAAAAAAAATGCCTACATGATTTTCAAATGGCAACTTCTATGTGCATCCAATAGGATTTTTTTTTTTTTTTTTTTAAAAAAAAAGCCTGCATGAATTTCAAATGGCAACTCTTTGCCATTTGAAATTCTATAGTTCCCCAAACAGTATATTTGTATTGGAAATACAACACTTAAAATCAAATCTAAGAATCCAAATCCAACATTACCTTGTTATAAAGCTGAGCCAACTCCAAGCGATCAGGGTTGTCATCACAAGTGGCTGCAGATATTTCTTCAGAACCTGGATAAGCCGAATATTGATCCCCAGTGAGTTGATAATGGACATACCGGAATAGCATTACTTGGTACATTTGCTAGATTATACATAACAGATCAGAAGACACACACAGGTATATATCTGCAGACAATAATAATGTTATCTAGTTATCCATGCCCCTGCCAAAGCATTCCCCTCCCAATCACAAATTTGTGTAAAATATCCAAGTGATCCGTGTCGTTTTCATCAAGAGCAAAACAAATAAATATTGGCTCAGCCCAACTGTCGATGTTGATTAACCTAAAACATACTAATAAATCAAGCAGCCTTGGATGTGGCCCTCGTTCTGGTTACGTTTTCTTTGACCCTGTCATGCCCTGACAAGGCTGATAGCTGTATGTTGACTCAAAGGAAGCTGAATGTTATGTGGGAACTACTATTGGCCCAAAAATAGACTCACGTCTCAAAAAGAAAAAAAATAACTAGATCACATGCGCAAATCGAACTAATAAAAGCACATACTTGTACAGCCAAGGGACCTACCATAAATGTATAATGATCAACGAGACCAAGTTACCAACAAAGCTTATAACAAATTAGCATACATAAAACAAGGTAAACAATTTGAATCTGACAGACTAAAGATTAAGAAATAACAGAACACTTACCTATTGCTTCTAGCTGAGGCATTTGACTAGTCGTTTGGGTTCCAGTCCCCATAGAGTTTGGACTTGGCACATCTGTGGCCTTAGGTTCAGTTTCAGGCTCTTCACCAGTCATATCACTTGATCGCATTTCACCCTGAGATCAGTAAAAGTGGGAGAGGGAATTAGGAGTCCGTGGTCCAGTAGCAACATTCATAAATATAATTTTGCTCTCAACTATTTAAAATTGGACCCATATATCTATTCTTTGTACTGATGATTGTTAGTCTAGTATTTCATCAAATAACTAGCAATAATTGGCCACAATAAGCAGATTCAGCTATACAGTTATGATTTTAAATTCAAAAGTAAACTTTAGATGACATTGCAGCCAAGTAATCTAGATGAAACAAAAGATGTCTAAGAATAATGAAATTTCTACAGAAACATTTGCTTCACAAAGATACCAATTCTAAATAAAAATTAATACTAAAAACTCGGACAAAAGAAATGCACAGTATTTCTTGAGGCAATAGCCACTGCAGTTATGGGGATTGGAACTAGCAGCCTTGTAATTATTTTACCAAGACTCGCTCATTTCTCAGAAAGAATTTATTAGCAATTTACCACAAAATCAACACTTGAATCTAATCTCCACTCTCTAGAGCAAGTTAGGTGATGCTTACCTACTAGAATACAGATTACCATACTTCGCATTTGATTTCATCATCTAATCCAGTAATAGATTCTCTCATAATATTCCTTCTTCTTGTGCAATAGTCAAATGCAACTAAGCAGAACACAAACGACAAGCAACAGAATGTAATAGAACTTACGAAGTATTCCTTCTGGTACTCTGCATTAAGCCCTTTCTCCAAGAGAAGTACCCTTTTCTTGATAAACTCGACCTGTCTCCTTTGCATATCTCTAAAATGATACAAGACAGAAGAATCTTGGTACATCTGTCCTTGGTTTGCTGCATCAGTTATTCCTTGTGTAGCAGTTGTTCCCTGTGTACCATCAGCAGCCGCATCCTTTCCAGTACCATTTCCATTAGACTGGTTTCCAGGTGCGCTGGCATTAGGTGCAGTAGTACCATTTTGGGCTGGGGAGACAACTTGCCCTGCAACGGGTAGATTTATGAAAAGGAGATTTAATTCTTGACATATTAATTCCTGTATCCTTAACTCCTTGTCATCAACAATAGCTTGCCATCTTCCATACCCATGCCTAATGATTCAACAAAGAGAAAATTAGTAGGAAAACTAGGAAACTAACAAGGCATTATATAAGGGGCAGGGTCCAACCCTATGTCCAGTGAAGATAAAAAAAAATGCAACAGCGCCATGAGCAAAGTGAGCTCAATCAGATGCACATTATAAAAATTGCCGTCTGAAATTGTTCTTTTGTTCCCATCAGCTAAGAATTGAAGCCAAGTTCATTTTAGAAAAGAAAAACTGTCTGATTTTATAATCAACAATCTAAATCACGGACTCCGAATAAAAAAGTAACATAAATGCCATCACAATCTGTACATAAAATTCAGAAAGTAAAAAGAATATAATTAAAACCCTGACACATGGATATTGAGTTCTTAAAAAGAACAGGATACACTCATTCACCCACCTTGGTACCATTATGATAATAGAAAATGGCTGAGTGGTATGTTAACAAATTGGTTCATTACAGAAACAAGACTTCATAAGCTCAGGACTTGATAAAGGAGCAAATAATATTAACCGTGTTTCCAAGAAGATGCAGCTACGTTGAGGAAAAAAATTCTCTCTCCCAAAATACTTGGGTGGAGGGAAATACACATATAATTAAACATACAGAAATATATGTATCCAAACCTATTTAACAACCAATTTCATACAAACGCGGCCAACCACCAGGAACACATATGTATACAATCAATTAATATCACATGCTTAATGGACAGATATACATGCATGTAAACCTTCACTAGTCTACATGAACCACATCAATAACAAGATCATACATCGAGCCTACTTATATCTTAAAACATATTAAAATTCAACAGGATTAACCATTTTGATTAAACAAAATAGCAAAACATCAAAGAATGCACATTAAATCTGGTTTAAGTTAGTAGGACAACTACTGTTATACACATTAGTTTATGCTAAATTTTATGAATATTGATGATGGGAGACAGATCTATAGCCTAATTGCTAATCAACATTTGAGATATAATGCTTTCACGACATGTGCACATGAAATCTTTGTCAGTAAAGAAACATATACGAAAATTGCCAAACAATAAAAATAAATAAATTTAAAGGGATTACAAACTTTAGCACAGCACGGAGCAATAATAGATCGTGTTCCTCCTTCCAAAATTTTCCACCCTTCAGCCCCGGATAGCGTAATATAATGTCATCAGTGAAAAGCGGGGCGCCGGGCTTTTCTGACGATGACTTCACCTATATTTGAACAATAAAAAACTGAAATCAGTGAAAAGGTATCAAATTAAAGAAAAAAAGTGATATCTACAGTATATAAAACTGTATTTCTATGTGGAAGAAAATATATCCTCATAAGGAATTTACACACACACACATATATATATATATAATCTCCAATGCAAAAAAAAAAAAAGTCAAACATATTGCCATTGGTAACAATTACAATCCGAAGGACAAGAAACTAGGTACTTTTTCAAGGTCAGGTTAAAGTTGGTATCTCTACCAATTATCTCCAGTTAAATACTTTTTTTTTAAACCACTCCACTTAAATACTAAACAAAATAAAACTAAGTAAACAGTTAAGATAGTCTTGCTCTCAGTGTTGCGTAGCACTATATGAATAAAGCTATATAACCCATATTTGTCACACAACAAAACAAACACAAAAAAGAAAAGAAAAAGTATTAATCCAATCAACCAGCATGCATCCTTGTAATCTGGTAAACTTGGATTTTGTAGGAAGTCCCAAGACATTTACTTAAATTGAACCTAGCTTTCACTGAACAAGAGCTGTTATATTGTAAAGAAAAATGAAAATAATATAAATAAACAAAAGCTTCACAAAAATGATTATTTGGTTAATAACCTATCACATTATTAGAAGAATGAATAGCAAACTTTTAACCATATTCATGAAAAAACATACTTTGTCCCTTATCAAGAGCAGGACTGCAATTCTAACAAGAACATCCTGAATTCTGAGGCCTTCTTTGGGAACACCATCTGCACTCAAAACAATTTCAGAGATGAAATATTGCGGGTAAAGATTCAAACATATAAAATAAATAAATAAAATAATGCTGACGCATAAGAGGATATGAAATCAACACAGTTAGGATCACCTGAAAAGGTTGGTGAGTCAGTTATATCTTCAGAAATATGAACCAAGAAAAGTTTCCCATATCTGACAACAGAAAGATATCATCATCAAATATACCCATAATGACAAATTCTATGCATTAGAAAAGACAGCCATTAACATTAATCAAGAAACCAAAATGAAAGCATTACTGCTTTTCCAAGACAGAAAAAGAAAAGAAAATGAGTTCTATAAGAATTTGTTCTTTCTATTAACTCAACCTTCAATGCTTTATTTGCCCAGAATATAATTCTCAGACCTCAAACATATATTAACTTTATATTAAAATATATTTTTTATTTTTTTAAAGCAACCTTGTTTTCTAATTAATTTTTAGCTTTCCAGAAACACTAGATTTTAACATGCTCTTGTTAATTTCTCTTATATGCTTGATGACAAACGTGCATGTATACCAGCATACAAAGCACATACATAGACATGGAAAATCAATGCAATTTATTTCTAATGGTAGCCACTAGCGACAGTAATTCCTGGTTGATATGCCAAAATCAAATTAAAATTTGCGCAATTACTGCACAATCGTAGACAAAGGGCAAGTGGCAGAGCTTACTGAGAAATTATAGTTATCAATAAGAAGAAGACAAGTTAGTTAACCAAATGAGAAAGGGAAAGCATGTACTAAAAGATATGACCAAGACAGTACTAACAAAAATTCAACATTTTAAGTAACATATAAGTCATTAATGCTTACTCATGTATCTCATCAAATGTCTTCTGCTTCATGCGAGAAGTAAACTCTTTCCAGTCAAACTCCCCAACACCAAACCTGAAATACAACCAGACACAGAATCATATATAAATTGGTTAAATGGCACATAGATAAGGACAAAAAGAGAATTATAAGTATAAACGAATATGAATAAAACATAATATATATAAATAAAAAATAAAAACTGCAAATGCATACCTCATCAAAATTTGTACAAAAGCAGCCCTCTGGTTTTGATTGAAACCAAGTACTCTGAATGATCTCCCTTCACCTTCCATCAAAGGAAGCGGCTCCGTACTATCCACTGGAAAAGGTTTTATACAAAAGTTCCAGTATGAGCAATATGTTATTATTAAACACTAGTAGGTAGCATAAGAAAACACTGGAAGGTATAAAATGGATACCGCGGGCTTTCTTTTTCTGAGGCTTCTTCCCATATAGAATGCCTGTGCCAGATGAATTTGCTTCACCATCTGTCAAATCTGCTTCATAGTTATCATCCTCACCATCAGAGCTTACATCTTCCAAACCAGCAAGGTCATCATCTTCAACAGATACCATCTGGAAACAACAAAGTTTGCTTAGTTTCTATATAGCAAAATTTTAGATATTTATTAACACATCTGAGCAGAGGCATAACAAAAACTAAGTAGAGAAGTACACGAGAATAGATTAAAAAAACTCCCATGAACAGAGTTCTAATGGGTTAGAATAATAAAATTTAAATAAATAAAAAACCAACTAAAAACCAAAGCCAGAGACAAAAATGAAATAACGTGCTTTCTTTGAATTGAAACCATAATGCAATACCTGTTTACGGCTTCGCTTTCCTTTACCCAAGGCATTGAACTCTTCAACTTTGTGCTCTTCAAATCGGCCTTTTAGCAACTCTTCCCAGTAACTTGTTCTATCTGGATTGCTACTCATGGAAGCTTTACTCTCCATGGCTATCTTTTGCGCTTCTCGCTCGCGCTCTGCTATAGCCTCTGCTTCGTCAATATACTCAAAATTTGCCACCTGTAACATACAATATTCATTCACAATTATTACGAGACATAACAAACTGAAGCAAAACATCACCTGCAATTCAAAAAAGAACTCCACAGGAGTCGATCAAGGGCATAATTGTTATACAGAGAGTCTTATAATTTGATTCGATTCAGAGACCCCGCAATGCAAATATAAGAGTGAACCTAGAATAGGGAAAAAGATCCTGATTCATGAATCAGTGAACCACACTAATTAGTGATTCCCAATGGACTCAGAATCAAGTCTATTTTGATTACAATTTCACATGCCTAAAACATCATTTTTACACTTTTAAAATATTAAACTGAATCTTAATACTCTAAAGTTGCAGAAATGATACTTCAAATTCACGACACAAATCTCAATTTCATAAACATAGTTTATAAACAAAGCCAGTGAGCAACTCATCAACCTCACTCAGCCTATACGCAAATCTAGATTTTTCGAGCATTAATAGGAATCAGAAAAATGTGACCTACCTGACTAGCCCCAACAATAATAAATCAAAGAACTTTTCTATGCCTTGGACTGTTCACCTTATGACCAGAAATAGTTGCTCTACCCGTATCAAAATATTATGACATAAATACACACCATTCAGACCAAGTACCACAATAAGATCCAGCCATCAAATATAACTCTATCATCGTCATTTATACATGTTATATAACATGGAAAGAATTAGTGACGAAAGACATGATAACACTTGGATTAATGAAAGAGATAGCATTTCATAGAATAGATTGGAGGAGGAGGAGGAGGAGAATACAAGAAGAGATGAAGAACCCAAAGAGTTTTGTTAGAGGCCTCATGTAGCCGACCTTGACATTGTTTGTGAAATGGCTTGGTTGTTGTTGTTGCTGCAGCTATATATAATGCTATATAAATTTCTTTTTCATTCTATTGAACAAATTAACACGGGATAAGGAAATGTGTTTTGATCGTCGTGACAACCAAAAAGAAAAAAAAAAAAAAATTTGAAAAAAATGAAAATGACAAAAGAAAGCCAAGAGATGCAAAGCCACAAAAAAAAAAGGCAAGCAATAAAGGACATCTAAGATATGTCTACAATTGTGGAAAGATGTAAAAGGAACAAAATACCACACCAAAAGTAAGTAGTGCAAAGGTGTCATAATATTTAGGATAGGGACTGTAGAAGCAATACATTCTGGATTCAGCCAACACAAACAAATTCACCATTTGATGCTTCATACCTATCCACTTATAAAGTGACAATTCTAACTGAAGAAATGAAACCATGCAGCATGGACACTCCACTTCCCAGAAGTTTAATGCAGCCCCTCTACATCATTGTTAAGTTTGTGATTGATGAAAAATGTTAACAATATAAGTGGATATTACAATCATAAATCTGCCTCCACATACATAACCGGGCAACCTGCTCCTTTTCAAATCACAAGAAAGCAATGTGCAGAAAATGTACTTGCATCACATATGAATAAAGTACCTTAAAAGCTTTCAAAAATCCATCTTCCTCCTCATCCTCCGAAGCAGCATCCTCATCTCCAACTTGATCACGGTCAAGTAATCTAGAAGGGGAACATACTAGTTTAAGGATCTAAAGCAAGAACAGTTAAATGCTAAAAGACCAAGAGAGGCACAGAAACTAAACCTGTCTATTGCGGCATCATCATAATGAATCTGGCGAGATTTTCCAGCTTCATCATTCTCATCAGCAAACAGCTCTTTTGAGCCATACCTTATGATGTCATCCAACTCTTCCTACAAAAAGAGTAAGATTTCAATTTCGTCAAATCTCTATGCTGATTGTTGAATTTTCTTCTTAAGCACATAATTGGCAACACTAACATCATACGAGAAACCAACCAATAGTTGCAGATTGAGAACAGTGCTAAAATAAGAAAAGAAACATTACTCTACGGGAAGAAGTCTGAGGGCTGTTTAGCCAAGAGCAGCCTTGGAAGGTGTGCAGTTTGAGTAAAGCTTTTCAAGATAAGCAATTTAGAAAATTATTAAAACACCACCAACTGCTTCCCAGCACTGCTAAAAACATAAACTTCATTTTGTAGCTTCTGCTTATAAGGTCTTGCCAAGTTGATGAAGAAGCTCAGTTAAATATACACTAAATCATAGCCAATGGGGATATATCTTGGAGACTGATTCAATGATCAATCACTAGAGTTAGCTAACATCTTAAAATCAAAGGTGGGGGGGACAGAAAATATGGGAGAGAGCAGCTCAGTGCACGAGGCTCCTACCCTTGCAGGGCCTGGCGAGGGTCATTTATGCACACAGCCTTCCCCCTGCTTCTGCAGAGAGGCTGTTGTCATTTAAGATAGTAAGTGTAAGAATAGAAGTTGAAAAGTCAGACGAATAAGATAAAGTAAGTCTTAAAATAAATACACAAATATACTAGTAACAACACTTCTAAAAGACTAAAACAAAGAATACAACAAAATTAATACAGTGTGATCACATAACAGTGTAGTAATGACATGCATTCAGATGGACATGAAGAAAAAAATCCAGAAAATAAAGGGACATGTTACAAACAAGTTTGTAAACAACAGTGTCTAGTTATGTCATTGGACTGCATGATTGATATTTTTCCAATAATGTATGACTATCAAAATGTCATTTACAAGTTTGGTGCATACCTGATTAATGTTTTGGGCCTTTAGCCTACCGACAACTAAATGCTCTAAAATCATTTTCTTTTTGGTCATCTGCATCATCCTTTCTTCAATGGTTCCTCGTGTAACCAGCCTGTATATCAACACCTGCAACAACAAAATAATGTGCCTCAAATAAGGAAGTCAACAAGGACAAATACAATCTGCCTGAACAGTAGTGATGAATGATATTTTAACCTTGTTGGTTTGTCCAAGTCGATGAGCTCTAGCCATTGCTTGTAGATCTGCGTGGGGATTCCAGTCACTACAAAAGGAAAATGTCAGCAAAATTACAAGTTGAAAATAGAAAAACCTGTAGAAGCAGAAATTTTAAATACACAAGAAAATGTGAATAACACAAACTCATAGGCACAAGTGTCAGGTTAACATTATGGAGGCATAAAATAATACCTCAGAGTTAAAGTTGTCAGCATGACAAAATCTTATAGTAATATATTACCATCATATATTTAACTAGAAACAATATAGGCAACCTTGCTTCTTGGTACAAATTAGGTGAATTAGCAAACGCTTCCCCATGGCAGAATAAAGATTGATGACATGCTAGTTTGAGAGTTCAAATATTCAGAGGTGGACAGGACAGGTATATTTTCGGTCCTGGATCAGACCGAATTGGATCGAAAATAATTAGGAAAAAAAATGTAGGGATATCCATTCTCTTTCAAAAAAAAAAAATAACTTCTAGTTGAAATGTACTGTCCTTGCCACCAGCAGTCAGGATGCTCTTGCTTTAAATAAGATAAGAGCATTACTAACAGTTACAGAACACACACACAAGTGCAACACAAGTAATAAAAATTGCATACAAGATAAGCATCACCTACTCAACAATATTCCCACGTTTAGGAAATCTGAAATGGATGCATTATGATAGAAAAGAATGGATTAAGTCCAAAGGCATGATCCAAAAAATATTTGTTTGGATGATATCAATATTGCCCTGTCATGGAGCATACGGGTGGAATGAAACAAAAGAATTCGTCAAGAAACTGAAAGCAGAGGTGATCCTAGGGGTAATTACTCATAGCGTTTTGATACCATATATTGAACTTCTCATTGCTACATACATACATATTGTTAGTTGGGAAATGTTAGAAGTGATGCAGCCAACTGCATGGGATGTCCACCAGAGATGCTCCAAATAGATGAAAAGTAAATTGAACATGATATATCAAGAAACCAGTAACTTTAAAGAATCACAAAATCAACGTCCACGCCAAAAGAAAGCAAAAGCCAGAACACGAGTATAGTGGCCAATAAAAAAAACCATCCTCACAGAACTTTTCAAATAAGAAAATGTGGCTTGATACCCTAAATCCATACTACTCTCCTTATATATTACTCTCCAAGATGCTCAATTCTGCCATTACTGTAAAGCTCGAACTCATCCACATCTCCAATGTTCATAAAGTCACTAATCAAGAATTTTACATGATTGTGAAAACCATACCATTGAGTGGTTTGACTTGGTGGGTCCCGTAGACCAATCCGGTTTTTAGATGAACTGGGGCACCATTCAGAAATGGTCAAAACTAGGTTTGTCCAAACCAAAAAGTAATCTTTATTTTTTGGTCTAAATGCCACCAAGGGACCCAGCCGGATAAACCAGTCAACAACCCAGTTTGACCACCAGTCCAGTTTTTGAAACATGGGAATTTTCTAGGACACATCCCACACAATCACCATGCCAGATTTTACATTACATAGTTTCTTGTTATCAATTCTTCTTCCATTACATTCCAACAAATGGATTAATTATAACATTAATATCAAGCAAATTCACCTTTCCTAAACACATCTATCAACCTATTTGTGCAATTATCTGAAGTAAAATTTCACCTGTCATATATAATAACTGTGTCAGCAGTTGCAAGGTTTATACCCAAGCCTCCAGCTCTTGTAGAGAGTAGAAAACAAAATCTGGATGAATTTTTGGCATTAAATCGATCGATTCGTATTTGCCTTTCGGCTCCACCAACCTTGCCATCTATACGCTCATACTGCCATTCCTGGAAATCAAGAAAACGACCCACATGCATAAACAATTCATTAACTTGTCATCCTAGGAACAAAATGTATTGAATAGTATAGACAAAACATACCTTATACGAACAATAGTCTTCTAGCAAGTCAAGCATGTGCTGAAATTGTGAATAAATTAGAACTCTATGTCCTTGCTCTTTGAGTTTCACCATCAATTTGTCCAACAGTTGTAATTTTCCAGAAGATTCCACAAGCTGTCTGTTAAATTAAAGAGATGGTGAATCGGAAAATAAATGAACTTGACAACCAATTATTATTGTTTGGCACATCTATGAAAAGAAAGAACTCGCTCCAGTGGCTTTCTAAAGTAACATGGAATATGCAGAACAAATTCAACACCCAGAAAACAGCCCTTGTAGAAACACAAAAATGACTGGAAATATCAATAATAAGAGGTTTATAATTACTTGTAGGCTTCCTTTGCATCTTCGATATCTGGTTCAACTCCTTCTAACATATAAGCATGACAACAAAGCTTGCGCAATTCCATAACCACGTTGATAAGGGAAATCTGACGCAAGAAATATTTGGTCAAGATTGTGAGCCAAATACATTAAGTGTACATTCTTTGCAAACACATGCAAACCCACCTGTGCACCACCACGGCGAGTAAGTATTTGATAGTTACGAGTCAGAATTGCCTTATAGTATTCTTTCTGCTTGCTACTTAAATCAACACGTAAAATAAGTTCCTTTTTTGGAGGCATTTCCTTCAGGACATCTTTCTTCACCCCTGCAGTTGCATCCAAATTTCATGCTATAATCAGTAAAACAAATGGAAAAATGATAAAACAAATGGAAAAAAATAGATCAATATCCTATTTTACAATAGGTATATAAGAGAAAACAAATTAAGGAAGCCCTCAATTTCATTTAATCTAACATTTCAAAACTACCAACTGAAGCTGAAGTTGTTGGAACTGATGACAACTGTGCTTTATGTTGATAAAAATAAATAAAACCAACAGATGAAAACAAAATTATTATTTTGCTTTAAACATGTACTACCTCTGCTTCTAAATAAGTGTCTATTTCAAGGTTATTCACAGATTAGAAATTTCTGTGAAATGACCCATCTAACCTTATTTAATTGTTTAACTTGTTTATCTAAGCTTACTCATTAAAACTCTCACTCCCGATCATTCATTTCTTTAACTTGCTAAAAAATAAATCATTAGTTTTCAACTATTCATTAACTAAGTTGGGAATGGTAAAAGAGGTATAATTGGAAAGTATGGCGCATTTTTTACACTGAAATAGTAAAATGACACTTATAATGAAAAAAAAAAATTCTTTTAAAACGCCATTTATTTAAAAAGGAGGCAGTGCAAGGCAAGTTAAGAATGAAAACCAATTTATCTCATTAAGTGTGAGATCTATACTTCTTAGGAGATGTGGAGCCAACATTTTATGAAGCCTTGAAATCTGCTCCTCTTGATTGATATCCTTGAACTCTTCTTGGAACTCCTCCAAACTACCAAACTGCAAGTATTTAAACATCAAAGGTTGAGAAATGTTCAACTTTCATGCAACTTATCTAGTAATTCACAAGAACTGAACCATCCTCCATAAAGCTTCCTTGTCTTTTCTTTCGTTAAGGAGGGTAAGATTTTGCAGTTTTTTCGCCTGTAGTACCTCAGCGGTGACATGACCATGAAAGGGGTTCAAGATTTTTTAGAATGGCTAATATAATTGATTTTGGCTTTTGACTCCATATTGTAGGGTGGACCTAGAAAGATATGAAAGATCTCCCTCCAAGCCGTCCATACAACTTTCATCGAATACGGCTTTCCACAGAATTCCATATGTATCTATGAGAAACAAGATATTTACCTTTCCAGCATCAAGGAAATGCATAAGCATGAAAAGTTCATCCAGATTGTTCTGAAAATAAACCAATGAATTCTCATAAGATTGAGACCAGCAAATACAGCATATGCAACCAATTTATTAAAGTCTAACATTATTTAACTGAAAACAATAATTAAATAAAAGTAAAGTTACTAACTAAATAGTGAACTCAAAATTTACATATCTACCACGTAGTGAAAATAAGTTTTCCATCCAAACTATAAAGGAATTGACAAAACAACAGAAACTTTAAATAGGCCATATACAGTATTCTAGCAATGCAACTGGCCAAGTTATCACTTGTCGGGAATAAAATCCTCTGCCCTGCCAGAATGGGTTACATAGAATGACATGTCAATGGCCAAGAAAGGGGGCAAAGAGAGTGGGAAAGGGGGCATACGTCTATTTTAGTTCATTTTACAGCAATGCTCATTTTTTAACTGTCCATATTGTGTCCATTCACCAAAACTTTGAACTCCTGGATGAACAAATATTTAATCATTACTGATGCAAGTTTATAATCATGATAAAACAGCACAACTTATAGGAACCAGTTTTACTTCAGAGAGAGAGTATTCGAAAATCTTTTAAAAAATCAGGTTTGCTGCTTTAATGTGAATAGAAAAGAGATGGGCAATTTCAAGAACCATTGGAAACATATTCAAAATTGACATCCTGAACAAAGCTGAACTGATGTCAGCATCCTTACAACCTAACAAGGCTTCTATTACCATTTACAGGACACAATTCAAACCAAATAACTAAACTCAACAAAAGCAAATGGAGAAGAAAATAGAATGGAAGTATGGAATTAGACTAATAACTACATTAC
>JAYMTK010001306.1:0-16863 GCA_036897405.1 Pelargonium myrrhifolium | reverse complement strand
TTTTTAATATTCTTTGTACCCGTTTTTATACATTACTTACCCGTGCATCGCACGGGGTCTTATACTAGTAGAATGAATATTTCAAGACGGGGATGATATTATAATACATGCATTACTACATAAATAGAACTTGTGCATGTATATTGGAAATTTTAAAATTGAGTAGATAATAGCATACAAAATAATACGACAATGGCAGACAAGCCATTCAGATTCATGTCATGTTAGAGATTCCACAAAAGAACGGTGCACATTAATTGACATAAATATTTTATTTTATTAATCAAATGTCATTATATTTACTTGAGGCCCCATAACATTCATTATTAGCAAGTAGACACAGCCGATCGACTTGAGCTCCAGGTACCACCCTCCACTTGCCATGACATGACCTAACCTAACCTAACCCTGCTCAGGAAGGAACCTTCAATTTCCTAACAAAGTGAAACTCAAGATTATACAACTTCCCTTTTCTGTGATGTGATGGACATAATATTTGTTTTATTGATAATACAAACAACTGAAAGGTAGGCTCGAACTCTTGACACTTCGAGGGGACAAAGCGTCTTAAAAAACGATTACAACAACTTAAAACTAGAATAGCCCATGTAATTTTCCAGCACAAACCCATGTGGGTTCACAAGAAAACACAGGTATGCATAAAATGAAACTCAAAAGTGCACCAACTTGATAAAGTTGTTAATTTACTATTTACATTCCCCTTTCAATATCTTAAAGAAGGGCTTCAAACCCCATGAGTTTCATGCAGAAAAAAACTATTTCATGTAAATTTAACTATATAGCCTGCTAAAAAATGCCCATACACATGCTATTCAACATTACCTCTATCACATAACCCAGAAACAACCAACATGAACCTGTTTTTAGTCACCAAATAGATCATCATCTCCAACGCCACTGCTAGGTTTCCCCTTGGACTCTTGATGAGCTTCTCTTTCCCTATCATTCCATTGAAGGTTGAACAGCTTGTCTATCTCCGGTACCAACAGATGCATAAGCCCAGGATGAACCCACTTCAAATGGAAATGATTCTCCATAAAGCTCATTCCATTTAATAGCAGATTTGACCTTGTTCAAAACTTCTTGTAGTTTATCGGTTACACCTTTCTGGTTATTGCCGTTTTCTGCAGAAGAAATATGTCCTTTCCCTTTAGGGATTACAGTGATCTTCACAAGAGATTCGTACTTTCCAATAAGGCTGAGCAGACCAACTGGACTAATCTCAGTTTCAACATCTGCACCGTCTGACATGCCAATCACTTCTGATAACTCTCCCCCAGTTTCATCTCTGAAAGCCACTCGTGCTTTTCTAATCCTCTTAGCACCTCTTTCTGATTGTTCATCGTCATTGCTCTCGTGAATTGGGTCTAGCACATCCTGGGTAGACTTAGGCAAGATTTCCGCCTTGGTTAGACTATATCCGTTGGGAGATGCATTAACAGCTTCTTCATCAGACGCCTTGATATTCTCTCTCAAGATATACGTCCTTGTTGATGCAGCAAACCGCAGCGATTGCCCCACTTTGAGTTCAACAGGATTATCTTTAGTGAGTCGTTCATTTGCGACAAATGTACCATGAACAGACCCCAAATCAATCACATATATGCTGTAGTAAGGAAATAAAAACTTGTAAATGTTTGCAAGATTAAAAATACCCTTTTTTTGTATAGGCAATGCCACAGCAAGAATGGGGATTGGAACCAACAATGTGGTTGTTCTTCCACCAAGTCTCAACCACTTCTCCCACACCAGTGGAGGTGAAAATGCCCTCTTGATTTGGAAATCTAAAGGGAATATGCTAAATAAATGGAAGGGTATCTCACATCAAAGAAACATAATTAACAGCATCCAATTATAATTACGAGACCATGTGGCTCTAAAGTGTGACTTAAGACTCACTGTTCTTAGTTACACAACCATAAATCCAATGTCAAATGGACTATAACGTAAACACAAAATCATCATAACTCAAATACATGCCCCCTAATTGTCGGTATCAACTTTGAACATAATACTATCCATTTTAACTCCAACAGATGTGTTATGCAGTAAATAAAAACAAAAAAAAAATTGAAGCAGTGCAACCGTTTATCTTCTTATGTGTCAGAGATAGAGATAGAGCAATAATCTGATGTTTAATCCATGGGCTACTACTCAATAGACCAGTGTAGAAGCAAGAAAATAAAAATGGTAGTGATGATAGTCGCAATGGAACTAAGTATGAGGTGGTTGAAACTGTATGTGATTAGCTTGCAACTTTAAACAGCAACTACAGAGATAATGTTAATGGTAGTGTTACTGTTAGCAGTTTAATAGTAATAAATGAGATCATTTTTTTAATATCACCTAGTAGACTTTGCATGGAAATGGCTGCTCAAAAGATGGAAGAAGAAAGCTGGGTCTGACCAAGATGTGCACAGCAAAGTATGGAATAACAACCATTAATATACACTTCTTATCACTATAGAGAGAACTTGAACTCAAAAGAATCAACTAGTAATGCATAAAAGATATTCAGAAGAAAGGTACCACAACCAATATAACTGAAATGAATGAAAGTAAGCCTAGAGATCTGACCCGCCATTCTGGTGAGTAACAACAGCAGCATGTTGGCGTGAAATGGATGCATGATCGAGCACAAAATCACACATTGTAAGCTGCCTCCCAAAGATGTGCCTTCGCTTATCCAAATTAAACTGGCAAATGACTGCCCCGTCCTTCAAAACCTCAAGATAATAAACACCCATTCGAGGCTCTATCGCCCAACCAGGAGGCTGCCAAGTTGATAGCCCCCCTCCAACAAGAATCATTAATGAACCCGATGCCAACGGTGGCCCCACTTCATGTGTTTGAAGAACATTAGGCTGATGTTGGGAAGCTTGAGGTTGGAAATATGAAATTGACGGATAGATGGCCCTTTCAGGTAACATGCTAGAAGTAACAGAAAACGGTTCCAGTGATTGAGATTTCCTGAACCTTTGAAGCCCGACTACTCCATCCATTTTTCCCTTGTTTGATACTTTGATCAATCTCTTCAAAAGTCTAATGAAAGAAAAAGGAAATACACCGAAATGCACAAGTTGGTTTAAGTGTCAGATACTTATTACCATATATACAACATCCAACTCCTGTAAAACATATTCCCCTAAAAAAAGAGAAAATGTTAACATATTAATGATTTCTGAATGAAACAAACAAAATGCTTTGTACCTTGTGTTGGTTTTGCAGATAATTCATGATATAATCTATAAAAAAATTGTTTGATTTGGCATATTTTGGAAAAATGATTTCTTTTTTTCCTCCCTTTCTCATCAACCAAGCAGGGTTCTAAAATTAGTTTTATCAAAAATCAAGCAACAGAACATAACCCTAATTTCATGGATATGAACAAAATGCATAATGCACATAAATGTAATGTGACACACTGACACATAAAAAGCTCAAGCCTTGTTGATGGAGTGATACAAGCCAAACGGGAGAACCAACTCAAAAGACTAGTCTGTTAAGTGGAGAGCCCATTTAGCTTATATACCCCACATCTGTTTCACAGTTTACCGATATGGGACAGGAACCAACTGCAACTGGTTCAGTCCTTATCATGGAGCTACACTCCAATTGGTTTACTAGAAAACCTTTAATATAACTGTTGTGAATGTAGTTGTCTCTATTGCAATTTGCAACAGAGAGGGTATTTGTGTATTTTGGTTTGTCGGGTCACCGGTGATGAAAAGTAAACTTATTTTCCTTCATTGGTTTTCTCGCGAACCAAACGGAAAATAGGAAGGGAAAAAGGAGTTACCTTTAGTTTACCAGCGAATGTGATGCTGCAAGCAAGAAAGAAGCTCACAAACAAATGGGTTTTACATTACTTACTTGTGCTCTTCTTACATGTGATTTGATTTGTAGGGACATCTGTGCAATAAATGGAGAGAGAGTCATGACCACTGTCCATTTTTACTCTCAACCGTAGGATTCAACATTAAAAAAAATGCAAAATGAGTATTTTGTATTTCTTATATTATATTTTTTTGTCTTGAGAGGAGTCCTTTTTTTCATAGGTCCTTACTAGAAGGGTCCTTTTATGAGGTTTGTGTTCACTTTTAACTACGGCGTTTGTGAACTTTTCAAACATTATGAACGGAGTGGACTCTTAAGAAATGTCTACTATATGAGTTGTTTTCTTGGATTCCAAATGTTTTGACTTCCTTCACGCTCTTCAAGCAACAAGGACTGAAGTGGAATTTTTGGAAGAGCTTACCATTTTGCCTAATTTTTAAATATCCATTGAGTGTTTTGGGTTCTTAGCGATGTCAAGTGTTTGTATGGTGCTTTTGAAGAATGTCTGATAGTTACGGTAGAGAGAGTGTTAGAAATCACTCGCATTCACACAAGCCTAACACTGCGTTTATTTTCTTAGGCGGAGATCAGAGGTAGCAGGAAAGTGCTCCAACGAAGCCTTTATTTTCTTAGGCCAAAAAAGAGCAACTAACCATTTGTTCAGGGAAAGAAGCAACTATCAAGAATATGAAATTGTAAACACATTCCATAGATTTGATTCCAAACATCATCCGCTTACACAACACAACTAATCATTTAATCAGGGAAAGAAACAACTAACAAGAAAATGAAAGGCCATGCATGAAAAGTGAACTACTTATTCAATAGGATACAAACAAAGAGACTTCATGTTTGGGAGAATTTCTGCCATTTCGGCCTTCTTCTCTCTTCCACCTCCCTACTTTTGCCTCTTGTAGATCTTCGCCAAGAATGACTTCAACACTGCTTGTACTGCCTTGAGAGGATGAGCTTCAATGGACTTTATTAACTTTTCATAACTCTTGCTCTCATACTCCATAAATGCACCCTACAAAACGCGCCATGAATATTCTTAGAGACAAGTCAAAAGGTTAGTTAATTAGTTCCCACTGTGGATATACACTTGACAAAAGCAAATGCATGCCAGGTAGTAGAGAATATTGTGATCAGTAAATATGGTTAGTCACGTTGAACCAGAGGTCTCGGTCTATAATGAATACAGAAGAAATGTAACTATGTAAGGTGGAATAGCAAGTAAGAAGAGAACCTGAAGATCGAGAACTTTGTAAAGCTCCTTGACCTTTGCAACACAGGAAGCATCATTTTTCCCATAGTTCTCCTAAAAACAGGGCACACATTCACACAAGTATCTTCTAACTATGATGACATAGATGAGGGAAAATGTTTTTTGCTTACAGATAATAATCTCTTTTGTTCTTCGTTTGAAAGTTCTAGTGCCTTCACAACCAACCAAGAGCACTTGAAATCTTCAATATCTGTTCCAATCTGACGCACAGATATGACCAGTTAAGTCTCTAATTCTCTGTAGAACAGAGTAAAGGTTGCTACACAAGAGAATTCCAATACCACAAACCGAAAGAGAGGTACATTTGCAAACTTACCTTACCAATCACTTCAGGAGCACCAAAACAATCCAGATAATCATCCTGAAAATCATTACACAGCATAGTAGTTACATGATTGTTTGGTCTTGGAATCTTATTACATACTGTATTAGTTTTTGGTTTATTTAGTAGCTTTTTGTTCTATTTCTTTGAGGTTATGACATATTGGAAAATGGAATTAAGAATTACCTGTTCTTGAAAGTAGGTTCCCATTTCTATGAGAATATTCTTCACATCAACATGGTTCTCAAGATTCTCACCTGCCATAAGCAATGCGCATGCAACCTGGATGTATGAGAGCAGTGAAATGTTAAAAAAGATTTGATATATCAAGATCTATGTAAGCACTCCTTAATTGCAAGTGAAATGTCAAAGATGCGGAGTAATGTTAGATAATTTTCACAGACCGGAAGGTAAAATGAATAATATGCAGTCTTGTACTGAACAATGCGACGGTGGCTGCATAACAAGACAAATTCTTGATATGTTATAATCAGAAAGGAATTAATAAAACTAGAATCTAATCACACAGAAAGTAGAAACCACATCATGTCATAGTCAGCTTCTAACTTACAGTTCCATTGAGTACTTCGATAGATCTTTCTCTCCTTCAAGTGTGGTAATTAAATCTATCATTTGTCCTGAAGCTGTTTGGAATTCCACCTGTTAAATCACAGCTAAGGATTAACAAATTCATCATCACAATAAAAACTACTTGCTTTAAGGCAACCAACCTCGTTAAATAAATCCAGCAGATCTACATAATAAGGCTTTGTCCTGAAGTGCTTTTTGAGAATCCGTGGGATATGGTTCCGAAGTATTATCCCATCATTTGCAGCAATCATGCCAATCTGTGGTGATAATATACAGAATTTAGAGTTGAACTGCAAGCAAAATGCCTACGGAAAGAAGCCATTCTCTTTAAAAGGATGAACCTTTGGTAATCTGAACCAGCAAGGTTGACCACGTCGTGTGTGAGAACCATCCATGATATCATCAAGAACGAGAAAATATGCTTGGAGCTACAGCAGATTTTCATTCATAAGGTATTAAGGAGTATTACTATTGAGAAAATTAAAAATAACAGATGCAGAGGTTTTCCGACTAACCCATTCAATGCACCAACCAAGAGCACACGCAAGAAAAATTTCCTGATCCGTTATTTCATTTCCTTCTTTCAGTATCTTGTAACTGTCAACAACAGACAGCCCTCGGTTTAGCTTTCCTGTCAACAATACAAACAGTAAGATCTGTTAGATTACAATATAGTACTTTGTGCGCTACAACATAATCGACTTCTCTTTCTTTGAGTATAGGAGCTTCATCTCAGACAGGTCAAGGAAACAAAGGGAAAGTATCTGAAATACGCCGATACAACAAATTTATTCCCACCTCCAGGTACATTGTAGTCCATCATCTGCGACATATGGCCACACATACACAATCAAGACTTGTAAAAATATCAATAAGATTGGGGAAGCAGATTGTGAACTAAAACTCAACAGTACAAATGACAAGAAATTCAAGTGCATAGAATAATAAACGGGATTAGATGCACACAAATATGCCCACCACAAACAAAGTCTAAACTCCAAAATCAGTTCATTGGGACGGGTAAGAGTGTTAATTCATGAGGTAGAATCACCTCATTTGCATGGCTATATATAGAGAAAATAGAATCTCAACCAAGCTTTTAGTGGCTGACACTCAGCAATGCCAATGAGTGACACCACCTCATGAATTAACACTCGTACTCGCTGAATGAATTTGTGAGCACAGAGCGCCCGCCCAAATCCATTTAGGTTGTGTTTGGGAAAATGGATTTGATTTGAAATTTAGGACTTGAAATGTTGCATTTCGAGTACAAATATAATGTTTGAAAAATCATAGAATTGTCATTTGAAATCCCATGTTCTAGGCATGTCAAATGGATTTGACTCAAATCCAAATCCAAATTCTTGAAGTTCAAATACAATTCATTGGGTTAAAATCCAGCATTTCAAATGGTTCCCAAACACACCACTAGTGTGTATTTGTTGTAAGCTAATAAATAAGCAGCAAATTTGTGTGTTTCTGCCCCATTCGTTCAACATCATCTAACCGTGCGAAACAGAATAAAAGAAATTGGTAAAAAGCCAAACTTTATTATCTTTGCAGACGCTGAAGCCCTAATATTAGTCTTCTAGACCTCTAAAAGGGAATTTTGAGTCTCAGCACATAACTTTTTGGTGTTAAACAATTATATTCAAAATGGAGCAACACTATGGTTAATGTAGAACACAGACACTGTCACAAAAATGGAAGATTTGCAGAGAAAACGAATCAAAGATGAAACAGAGACGAGAGACGAGAAAAAGGAATTACCCGGTCGACCCATTGGCGAGAATCATCAGTGAATTCGAAAGCAGGGTCGTTGAGGAGCTCTGATTTCAAAACAGAGTACACTTCCAGGAATTTGGATTTCAAGTCGCTCATTGTTGCGTGAACAGAAACAGACGAGAGTGGAAGAGAGATTGTGAGAAGTGACAGAGAATTGGACTGTTGAGGAAGTAGAAAGAGTGTTGATTTCACTTTTATACGGGACCCGATCTAAACGCCACCGTTTTCTGACCTCGCCGTCTTTTGCCTCGCAATTAGGATATTTTTGGGATTTTTTTTTCCAATTTTTTAAAAAACGTTTTTGGTTTAAAAACACGTTATCACCTCATGTTTCAAAATTCATCAACTGCCTACCTCATCTTATCAACTAAAATAAAAATTGTGGATAAAAATTAAAGGACAGTCGTAAAGTTGTCCAAAATAGCTGGTTTGAGAGTCAGCTATAGTTTGTAGAGTGGATGCGACGTAGATTGAGGGTGAGTTTTTTTACGGGTGTGTACGTAGGGCGGTAAGAGGTTTGTGGCGGTAATGATTGTTGCAGGAAAGGAGAAACTAGCTTAGAAGGTGGTTGTTCGATCAGAGCCCTCATATTAGCCTTTAAATTTACAGTCAAATCAGATGACCTACCTGATGGTGGCGAGAGACATTTGACAGAGACATTCACGTGGTCGTCTTAAGATCAAATGCAATTATTGTCATTTGTTCATGTTGTTTAGGTTGGGGAAGATTTTTGTGCCTTCAACTTGATTTTCAGGCTGATATAAAGGATTCTAATACCTTCAGTTTGATTATTCATAATGTTTTACCCATTATGATTCAATATGGTACTATCGATTTTATATTTTGCGGGTTGGTTTGCAAACCGAGTGACCCACAAGTTAGTTAGGTCTTCGGTCTTTCTACCAGACTTGTCTGGGTGAGATGTTCTTCAAGCCCTCAATTTCATTGACTGTAATATAACTGAAAAGTCGCTGAAAAAATAAAAATACCAAATCGAACCACAAAACATAATGTATTTTGTAAAATTGAAGGTGCACCAAATTTCTCTCGAAAAAATATATGAAATCAACTCAAAAAATAGTATAAAATAGACAATTGCGATTTTTTAAATACAAAATATGGAGTAGAAATCATCATTTTTAAACTATAAAACTCAATTTTCTTTCAAATTTGAATCCATAATCACGTTTCTCTCTAAAAAAAACTAATTGAAATAAGCCAATAATCACTCAAATCGAAACTCGTGAGACAAAATTCTAAAATTTTCTTCATTTTAAACTATTTTCATATTTGTAAAGGATCAATTTCATGGAGAATATTTTTGTTTTTCTTCCATTGTCTTCAATATTTAAGGTTTTAATCATGAAAAAACACTCGAAAGGGAGATTGGTGCAAAATGATTTTTCCAATATTATTCGTAACAAAATTATGTCTCATTATAAAATGGTCATTTTGATTCCTATAACCTCTTCTTTTTCTTTTTTCTTTCAAAATTAATGTCATAGTCAAGTTTTGCATGAAAAAACTCCGCATGAAATCAAGTTAAAGTTAATCAAAATCGGACATTATAACTCAAATTTATTATTTTTCAAATTTCCTAGTTCCATGACATCCATTTGCAAATTTTCCATTTGGTCTATAAAGTTAATAACTTTATTGATTTTTTGCAGTTAAATGTCACGATTTTCACTTTAGTTGATAAGACAAGATTGTTAGTTGATGAATTTTGAAACAATGGGTGATTGTGTTTTTGGCCCCAAACACGAGGTAGTTCTTTGTAATTACCATTTTTTATTATAAAAAAATGTTATATCGTCTAGTACTCTTGACTCGCAATTAAAGATAGTTAGGTATTCTACGCCCACAAATTTATTGATAATAAAGAATATACGAATCATAACTTTTTTGTGCGTGTTTAGTTTAAGTCAAATTAGTTACAACTTGTCAGTTCATTTAATTACATTTATACATACTCGAAAAATTTATAGGCGTTTATTGGATTTAATAAATTTTAATGAGATATGATAACTTTATTTGTGGCTCATTCTAAGCTATTAATTTATTGCTTAGAATTCTTGGTGCGTGTATACACACGCATAAGGGTGGGCAATTGAACCGTAAAATTCATCCAACCACCTAAATCGACCCTAAACCGTCTAATTTGGACCGTCCCAAACCGGACCATCAAACCGCAATAAAAACTGGCTGGGGGTGGTTCATGGATTGGAGATACTCAAACCGCAGATGACCCTCCCCAACCGCCCTAGTCACTTCTTCCTCTCTTTATATTTTGTCTTCGCCTCCATTCTCTAACTCCTACATCCACATTGAATACCTTAATTATCAATTAATACTAGACCCGTCTCTTCGATTCCCGTTTTCGTTGAATAATCTTTTCGTTTTGATTCATTCACTTGATTTAACCCTGATTAGTGACCAACTTGCTATGCTCTTGCAATGCAAATTGATCACTTCTTAATGGTTTTTTCATCCATATATAGGACTAATTTTGGACATCTCTAAATCTCTTTTTCTATAATAAAGATAAATATATAGTGAGTTTGTTGTCTCTTAACTTTTTTCTACATATGCACTGTTTTTATTGTAAATGGTTGGTTGGGTCAACCGCAGTTTGACCCACAAACCGCCAACTTTTTGAACCGCCAAATTTTATCAATGCATGGTTGGTTTAACTTTGAAAAATCTCAAACCACATATAGATGGGGCAGTCTTGGATCTTGTCCAACGGGGCGGTTCCCCAACCGCGCCCACCCCTACACACACATATGATAACAAAGAATATGAGTCGTGAGTTTTTTTATCTTTGTTCAAGTAAATTCAATTACAACATGTCACTTCATTTATAATCATCCCAATAAATTTGTAGGTGTCTGTGTAAGCCATTTTTTATTCAGCATTCTTAGTGTGTGTGAAAGAGAGAGATGGAGAGTTGATTTATCTAAACTTAAATAAGAAAAGGCCTCAAAACCATGGTTGTTAAATCAGGATTCAAATCGTGAATCGGAAGAGGATTTTGTGAATCGTGAATCGAATCGGATCGTAAGATTCAAACATATATGTATAATAATTTCATAGGATAAATATATGAATAATTATGAAGAAGAATAATAATTTATACTGAAATGATGGTCCAAAATACTTAAAACAACTAAAATGCAAGACTATTGCAAATATGATGACCACCACGGCACCACCACGCAACTCTCAGATGATAATTTAGGTTTAAGATTCTAGTATTTTTTTTGCTCTACTATATCAATATCCTCTTTAAATACAAGCAAAAATAGCTTCGTATTCTTCACAAAAATCAGATAAAATTAAATAAAATAAAAAAATTCAAAGTTAATATGTTAGATTTCTTCAAAAGAATTGGTTGAATCGGGATTCACTTGGCTGAATCAAAATTCCTGTTATCCCCAGATTCAAACATGGTTTGAATCTTTTAACCTCCGAATCGTGAATCAGATTGAGAATCTAATCGGGAATGGAGATTTTTAACGACCATGAATGATAGAGCTCTATATATAACCCTAAATTTCTTGTCTTGTCTTGTTCTTCTTCTTCACTGACGTCAAAGTTTGCTTCTTTTGTTTGATTTTTCTGTTTAGAGTTTGTTGTCAAGAGGATAGGATCGATGATGAAGAAGAACATTAGTAATTAGTTGATCTGCGACAAATACCATTTACCGATCGTCCTAGGAACGAGACTAATGTCTGATGAAGTACGCCAACAATTAAGAGAACAACTAAAACAGGCAGGCAATGAGGTATTTCATTTTTAGATACTTTTATTCAAAATACAAGCATATCATATCATATCAGGTATTTGCATAAACATTTACACTCTACAGTGTCATACTTGCAGACTCAAATGATGTCAGATGCAATTGATGATAATGATGAGCCTCAAGATGAAACCCAAAAGCTCACAAATCAGGTAGCTCTCTTCAATTTCTTATTTTTCTGTGATGTTCCTTTGATGGTTGTATCTCATCCAAGAACGCAATCAATACGTGCAATGACATATTTTCTATGATTTCCTATTTAGATTATTGATTCATTGCTATGTGGTGGGTTTGTATTTGATTTCATGTTTGATTTGAGTCTTGCGTCTTTTTCTTGTAGTTGGTTCAACATAAATTCTGGGATATTAGTGTTCTTGGTTAACTGAAACAGGCAAAAGAGCCTTTAAGGGAAGTTCTATACTCAATGCTGTTTTTGCTATTAGATACTAAAAAATTCGATACATATATACTCAATTATTAAACATCCCACAATCTTACGTTAAGGGATACTTGATCTTTAAAAAGGACTTGCCGTGCTGTCTAGTAGGCTGTTGGTAGAGCCAAGTAAGAATCTTTTGCTTGTATACTTTTGTATAGAGGAGACGGAAACTCAAGTTTTTATTTTTATTTTTTATTTTTATGGAAGAGTTAACATTAAAGGAAACTCAAGAAGTATTTACATAACAGTTCTTGCTAGGAACTTAATTTCAGTATCGGATACTTATTATTTTTCGAAGGTTTGGGTATAGGGGTATTATAGAATATTAATGGTTTATATATTTACTGCGCATACCTCAGAGCAAGTAAAAAAGATTTGTACAGTTGAAAAGGCCAGAACATGGAGTCCATTCCTTAGTTGTTAAAGTGAGATTCCTCTTCTTCCCATGTTCTTATCAGGCTAAGCCCCCCCTACTAACTTACAGTAACTATAATCTAAGAACTATAAAAGACTTATACTCTTATACTAATGTCTAATACTAATAGCAATACATATACTACTTTCTTCTAAACTTCCTTACACTAACTCCATTAGCAGAGTCTCAAGATTCTAATTCTAGCCGTTGGTCTTATCAAGAAAAGGAGTACATTAGCTATAGGGAATCCTAACTAGACTTTTATCATGGGATAGACCTTTCTCAAGCAGGTATACTGTTGCATTTCGTACATTCCCTTAATTACTTAATTCGATCGAGGTTAGAGACATTTAAGTCAGGTATTAGAAGAGGGTGCCTTAGCTAAAACATCATAAGAAAAAGCCGGCCTCCGGCTCTCTTATGAATAACTAAAACTTCCTTCTTCTTAGCTACTATACCTAATATAATAAATAGAACCCAGTCGAGCAAAGGGATTAGCTACTATACTTGTTCCGAAGAAGTTAAATGCAAAAGGGGTGGCTCCTCATAAAGTATATGTTGACCTAGGGGTTCCCTATAGTAAAGAGAATAGTTTTTCCTTGCACTGGATTCTATTTTATAATTCCTACTTTAAAGTATAAATCTTTATGCGGAAAAGAGTACGCAGCTGCTAGAACAACTCTCTTAAAATTAACTTTACTAAATCAGAAAGACCAAAATACTGGTTATAAAAGAATCTCGTAACGTAACATCAACAGATATTAAGATAAATCTAGATTCTTTCTTTACAGCACGAGTAATCTAGTTAGGGTCAAAGCAATTTAAGGAAGTAGGCTCCATGTAAAGAACCGAACCCCGCTTAGAATTTAGAAATGTTTCACAATTTAGTAAATTAAATATAGTAAACAATTACGACAACTCAAAAAAGGCCCTCGTGGGAAAGACTCCCTTCAGCGCTACCCTGTTGGAAAAGCCAATAAGTTCTTAGATTCTCTAGTTCCTGGTGCCAGTCTTACAAAATTGTATTGGGACGACTAGAAGAACTGTTCATTGGAAATTCTTGTTTGAGTTTTATTAGGCGTTTCTACTGGATTTTCGTACAACCTAGCTCCAATTGTTCCTCATTTGGAGAATCCTCATAATAGTGTGGGTTAACTATCAACAATACTATCATGCATTACCCTTCCTCCGTTTTGGCGGATTCATCACTAAAGTCTTGATTTTCTTAGGAATGTTACGCACTTACTTTATTCTAGTAAAACAGGCTAGTAAATGGAGGATGCTATAAACTATATATGCTATGCTTTTTTGTAACAGGCTTCGCCTTATATTTAACAGTAAATCCAAGAGGCTCTCTGTTAAGTATCACTATTATCCAGTTGGTATTAAGAGGATTCTTTATTCAAGATAAATAAACCGATAGATTACTTTTTTCTCTGTTCAATACTTTAATGTTGCTTTATGATTGTACTTTTTTCCAACTAGAGTCAAAGAGCATCCATTGTTTTTGTAAGTAATTAATTTAATGTCTTTTGATGTAATACTAATCGAGATTTTTATATTCTATATGCTAAATGGATAACCTTTTAAGATCTAGGAGTTTTTCAAAGAGTACCCTATACTTATAAGTTCTACTAGGGTAATAGGCAATTAGATATCCACGGAATCCTCTCTCACATGCCTTATTTATGTAGATCAGATAAGTAAAGGAGTCCTTAGAAATTTCAGTATAAAGGAATAAGTTTTTTTTTTTACATGTTAACTCTTGAGATCGAAGTCTTTACTCGTCACTATATTGTTCCCTAACTGAAGTACTTCTTTTTAGGGAATGTTGAAAGGGTTTTTCCTTAGCTCAAATAGAGAATATAAAGGGGTTAAGTGTAAGTCATATAAGGAGTTTCATAAGAAGGGAGCTCTATATCTTTTAGTGTCAATATCCAGATTTAATACTACTAGTTGAGCATTAGAAAGACTTAGCTGAGGCAGGGACCAAGCCTGATGACATAGACAAACCCCTTATACCCAACCGCGGCCCCATTAGTCCAAATTCTTTCAGAATCAGAAAGGGGTGCCAAAACTTTACTGCCCTACTCCTGGCAAATCTAATGCGCAGTTTAGGCCCCTCACTTTCATTACATCAATGTGGATTGCATCTTGGGTCGAAAAGGCGGTTTTGTTTTAGACCGTGATCTAGGTCTGGCACTATTTAGTGGTTAGGGCTTCTAGCCTACTTCGTTTCTATCTAGGCGATTCTTTTACTCCTTATACTAAGGAACTCCTAACAAAGAAATTCTCTTTATCTCTACAAAAAGACCCTCAGCGTTGCTCGAGACCTTACATAGAACTCCAAATTCATTTTAATTTTTTTGATCAGCTCCAAATTCATTTTAATTGCTTCCATTTAGAATGAGGTTGGGCCCACTAAGGGCGCCCGCTCGAGAAATCTACTTCGGCCTTTCTTAAGTGGATTCCTGGATTAAGGAGAAGCCCTAACCCTCGAAAAGTTTGCCATTCATGACACATAAAAGATTCCTAAAGATGTCACTTAGAGGAATCGAATTTGTTAAAAAGTATAGGGATTCAGCTTGTTACAAAAGTATAGGGCAAAGGGGAAAGCACACAAGTAAAGGAATTCCACAAAAGGACAAGATAGAGCCCTTAAATACATACTATAAAAGAGAACCCTTTTGCTTATAAAAGTATTCTCTCAAGGTTTGCATCTGCAGTAAAAAGTCGAGTATTTTGGGGGTTACTTCACCAGTCCACTTACTATGGGGTCTGTAGGGAAAGAAGGGCTTTAAAAGTTATTAGAGCTATCGAACTAAAAAATTGCATTTATTTAATCCAGACTTATATAAGAAAGGAAATCTAAACAAGGGCCTTGATAGCTAATCAAACATTTTTCCAATTATATAGATATTTGTGAACTCACTCTCCAGGTACTGCTTTAATCTTACAAAGAAAGTCCTTTATTTATCCTTTTTCATATCTACTAATTATAGTGCTTACTTTACTTTTAGGGGTTTAACTTAGAAAATCTTAGTCCTTGTCTAGAGCTGACTTTTCAACAAGGCTGTCCGAGCTCCTGAACTTAGGGTTTTCTAGTTTTGACATATCCGGCTACAAAGACAAAAAGAAAGGTAGAGTATAAAAGTAGTTTTTAGAGGCCCTTCTAAATAAAAAATTTCTGGACGGAACTAGAGCATTAGTCTAGTTATAGATCTTTTAAAAGTCGCAGTTCAAAACGTAAGATATCCTTCAGGACTATTTATCCTTGTATGTTTGGTGCTCTGAAAAAGGAATAAGCATTTCTTAAAGCAGACCTTATACTAGTTTTGGCTGCTGTTCGTTAATTTAAGGGTCTGCTTATATCTTATTTAAATTGGCACGTAGGTTTTAACAATGCTAGTAGCTGTATCCATTTATTTTGGTATTACCCCTTATCTTAAGGAGCGCCCACCCAAGGTATCCTAGTAATTATAATCTTTCATTTATTGCCAGTTTACGAGTCTTTGTTTTTTTTTTTTTTGTTTTTTTGTGTGTACATCTAAAAAAAATATTGAAAAAAAAAATGTATTGGGCCTTTCTCTTAAAAGCTCAAACCTCAACAGAGTTGCCCATAAACTGGAAAACTTGCAAGTGAAGGAAGCAGTAGTGGAATTCTAGAGTTTTCTCCTTTTATTCTTTGAGGTCGATATGTATGTGCATTATGAATTGTGATGCTAAAACAAAAGTATTGGCAGTAGTGGATTCCTTAATTTATGTTTGTTAAATATTGTATGGTAGCTAAGGAAACTGAGGGGAAATAGTGTACTGAATATGTTATGTGCTTAGAGTAGAACATTTTTTTTTTTGAATATTTTGTATATTATTTTTTTAGTTATTAGAAATAAACTTCAATATGAGGTAAATTTCTTGGTTTTGCCCTTGATTTTCTTCAATTTAAAGTGTTTGACCTCTGGACTTGAATTCCCCTCACTGATTTGAGCTTAAACGGTGGGTTTATTGTTAAGAGCTTTCGTGAATTTTTGCTTGCATCAGTTGTAGAAGCTCTATGTATAATATTTATCTAATAGTGTGCATATGCGCCTATTTCCTTGTGATGTTAAATGTTTGAGAAGTCTAAACACACTCAGTTTGAATGTTTTGACTTTTCAAATGTAAAATACTACTCCTGTTTTATTTTATTATTATTATTTTTTTTGCGGTACTAAGACATTCATTTTTGTTCATGCAGATACGTGATCTTATACTTAAACTCGTATGGTATTTTGTGCATTTTCTTATCAACATATATTACTTTGCACTGGGCTTTACTGTTGCACTTGAAAGCCAACTTATTTCTAAAGGCCTAATAAAGCCG
>JAYMTK010001305.1:0-16863 GCA_036897405.1 Pelargonium myrrhifolium | reverse complement strand
TGTCTCACATTCTTTCTCTCTCTCTCTCTCTCTCTCTCTCTCTCTCTCTCTCTCTCTATATATATATATATATATTCCATAAATATAAAGAAGATGCGGACTTACAAATCAAGTGGAGGTGGCGCTGGAGGTGGTGCTGGTCGAGTTCTCGAAGTCGGCCGGTGGTGGTGCACGGTGGAGCAGTGATTTGATCAATGAAGAAGAGAAGAGGTTGAAGATGATAGCATGATGGGTAAAAATTAAAAATGTTGAGAGGAAAAATTGTAAATTCACTAAAATTAACTAATTTTGGAACAATCAGAATTCGACACGTGTTCTTTTCAATTCAATTTAATATTAAAATATTTAGTCTCACCATTTCAGCACCACCTATGAAAATAAATAATTACATAATAAAAATTAAAACAACACGTCAACGGACTTAACAGATTTATTAACTTTGACGAATGACATGACCCACGCAACATATTTTTAAATGGTATGTGGACTACACTGTTGAGTTTTTTTGTTAAAGAACTTGCCCGATAAATTTCTGATTGATGAGGGACCTGCAAAGTCTTCAAATCTAAGAACAACTCCCATGTGAGTTGCTAAAGTGTCAGTGCTACTCAATGAAGTTAGGAGCGCTTGAATAGAGATGCTTAGCGGAGGGGTTTGCAAAGCCGAATTTTTTTTTTCTTTTTCTATATTGGTTTTTATTTATTTATTTATTTTATTTTTATAAAAAGAATATTGTGATATTAATATAAGGATTAAAGTTATCTTTGATCATTCAACTATACACTTATATCATAAACGGTCCTTCTACTATTTTTAAAATAACCAATAATACTCCAACTATACACTTATATCATGAATGATCATTCTACTATTTTTAAAATCATCAATAGTACTCCAACTAAACATTTTCATCACCGGTGCATAAAAATATAATTTTTTCCATGTTGTGAAAAATTGAGTAAGTTGTCGTTAGTTTGAGCAAAAAAGAATCATGTGCTTAACTTCTATACCCAGTAAGAGTTGACCCCAATGAGTATCCGCTTCGCCCTAACCAACATGAGAAACCTTTCGTATTTAGTTTAGTAAAGTACTAAGAATGTGCAATAAGCGGGGTTTTGTTAAGAGATCACCGAAAAAGATGAGTACCAAACGAAATTTACAAATTTATGTCACATGCCTTTATCTTATTCGTTGAACATCACGGTTGCTAATATATATGCATTCCCTTTTGTCTATCTTTCTCTATGGTTATTTTTTGATCAGTTGAGCTATAGAACAAGAGGGTAGCCGCAACTATCCAATTTTTAACCCAAAACTCCATCATATACCCAACCAAATGAGATTCGAACCCACGATCTCCCACAAGAGAGATGTGTATATTAAAATTGAGTCATCCCCTACGAGACTTCTATTTTTAAGAAAAATAGATATAGATAGCGAGTCCTTTGTTGTGCCACCTCTCCGGCTAGATCTCTTATGTACCGTTTTTGTCAGATAGATCTTTCTTGCATGTGTTGTTGCAATTAAGTAGGTAATTCTGAAGTTTATAGGTAAGTCATAATTCTTGTTTTGTTTTTGTTTTGGTCGAAATTATGAGATGGGACTTGTCTGCCTACCGCCCTGTTGGATCTGCTCACCAGTAGGGGCGGCTAGGCTCCTTGTGGTTGGCCATCATGCCCTGGCTATGGGGCTCTCCCACTACCTGCAGGGTGTTGGCTTGGTCTTTCCCCTCACTGGGAGGGTTTGACTTTGTGTTCTGCTGCTGGGTCTACTCACTAGCAAGTTGAATGTTTTCTTGGGTTGGTAACTCGTAGGCTTTGTCCTACCTGTAACCCCTAGGCTGCCTTTAACTGCCTGCCTTGGGCAGCTTACTTGTCCTGGGTTGCCTACCTTAGGCAACCTGCCTGTCCTGGGTTGTCTGCCTGCCTTGGGCTGCATGGCTTTGGCAGCCTGTCTGTCTTGAGCTATCGGCCTTAGGCGGCCTATCGCTGGAAGGCCTTTCTCTAGGATCTGCCTCGAGGGCCCCACCTCGTTGACTCTACTTCTTGGGAATTCCCACTTGGTTGGGCTTAGATGAACCATGCGTCTTGAACCTTCAGGACCCCTTAACTCGGGTCTCTTTGACCTACAACCTCGCTGACTATTTGACTAGTCGCCTAACCACATGTAGGCTTCCTGTTGGCTAAAATTATTTCCGGATTTTTGTGTCGCATCAGTTGACCCCTCACTACAAAAAACACCCCCTTATAGCAACGCCAAAAATGCAACGGCTAGAGACTGATGTTGCCATAATCATCATGTGGCGACGCACACTTTTTATGTGTTGCTATTACTTATTTAATGGCAACAAGTGAAAGTAGCGTTGCCATAGAGATACGATATGGCAACAAGTGAAAGTGGCGTTGCCATAGAGACACGTTATGGCAACATGTGAAATTGACCGTTGCCATAGAGATACGTTACGGCAACATGTGATATTGACCGTTGCCATAGAGATATGTTACGGCAACATGTGATATTGACCGTTGCCATAGAAATACGTTACGGCAACATGTGATATTGACCGTTGTCATAAAGATACGTTATGGCAACATGAGAAATTGATCGTTGCCAAAGTGTCAAATATTAACAACAGTTGAAAGTGACCGTCGCCATAGAAACAAGTAATAGCAATAGTTTAAAATGGTCGTTACTATATGAACGAGTAATAACGACAGATAAAATGGTCATTGCCATAGAGATGAGTAAAGAAAACGATTGAAAGTGATTATCTCATCGAGACAAGTAATGGAACTATTGTCATAGAGACTTGGCTCAACAAATTATGAACTCAAATTTAAGTTAATTCATAAATGTATTTTTATCAAACATTGTCAACTTAGTAAATTTCGGTCAATGCAAGTTAACTTGAACTTAACCAAATGTTTTAGTTTTTGAGATATGAGCTAGTCTTGACACTGAACCATCCCCTAAGAAACACTTAACTAAATGGTCTTAATTGTACTTCATTTAAAAAAAACAAAAATAAAAAAACTAGTCAATTTAATTAGTAAAATTGATATTGAAAATTTATTTAGTTTCATATTTAGCAGTGAATATTAATTATATCAATACAAGTCAATCAAGCCAGCAAATAGTTAATTCAGGTAAAATTAATTTCAATTTGAATGAATTTATTTTAAACATTTTCGATTTATGTAAATTCAAGTTAATTTAGTTAGTTTTCACTTATTCAATCTAGGTAGGTTGGACTTACGTTAGTCAATTTAGGTAATTGAAGTAGACTTAGTAGTGCCAACTAATTACTTATTTAAATTAAATTAGACAATTTTTGCTTAAAATTAGTTAACTTAGTAAATTTAGGTCAATGCAAGTCAAACCTAATTCTAATTTTACCAAATTATGTGTCGTAATGAAAACTTCAAGTTAAATTTGTTCAAACTAATTAGTTGATTTAGTCTCAAATAAATGAATGTTTATTATATAAATTAATGTAAGTATAATTTTCTTTTTATCACAAAAAAATTAAAATTTATTATTTCAAATCGGACAACAAAAAAGACGATATGAAACTAGAAATTTCAAGATCAACTCACCTAGACAAGTCTGAAAAAGAGACCGAAGACATAACTAACTCGTGGGCCACTCGTTTTGCATACCAAGCTGCAAACAAAAGATTGACACTATCAAACTGAGCCACAATGGTTAAAACACCCGAAATAATGAAATCGAATGTACTGAAATCCTTCAAATCGTTCTAAATAATCAAGTTGAAGCCTAACGGCACTAGAAATTCTAGTATAGAATACCCCCAACCTAACCAGCACGAACAAGTGACAACGTACAGTTGCACTTGGAGCTTAAGACGACTACATGAAAGGAAGTGCCAACCGCGCCTTGCCACCACCAGGTTTGCCAGCTGGCTTAGCAGCAAACTCGAAGGTCGACCCGATGACTTCGACCAAACCAATACCTTCCAACTTACATTCTCATTCTCTGCAACCGCATCCTGCAACCTACGCATACACTACTCAAAAAGTCCCACCTCTATAACGTCACTGCTTGCAAATCCTAACCACACTCTAACTTGTTATCAAAGAGTTTGTTGTCTTAACGAGAGTGATACATGTACAAAAACTTTATCCAACTCTCAAAATCAAATATAGAAAAAGAGCCGCACAACTCTAATTATGAAACTTACTATTTCTAAATTTGTTTTACTTAAATAAATATGGGTAAGTCTAAACAAATTTTGTTACTATGAGTTTACAAAACTTAATTGTTAGGTGCACATATGAACTTAATTATCAAATAAAGCAACAAAAAATTGTAAAAGAAGAGATTTGAAACCGGGTGGCCATAAGCCTTATAGAAATGGTACTACCACTGGGCTAAGTTACACATCATGATAGTCATGGTTACGCATATTATATATAGAAAATTTTCTATCAGTTTTGGCGGGACAAAATATTTAGTACCGCCTAATAATCCCTACTCAATTGGAACTAACAATATTGGGTACGCATACTACGGAAGACAGTGGCAGACTAGTTCCTCTGAATTTTGAAGCTCTGCAAATTGGTTTCTCTAGATTTTGAAGGAGTCAGGTAAGATTTATGTGAGAAACAATCATTTAAATCTCTTGAATGTGTTGTTAGGGTTTGTTTTATCACAAATGAATCTTACATAGTATTTCTCTTATCTTTCAAGCCTCAAAAAAATTTCGGAGAGGTTATTCATCATCTCACATCAATCCCTCTCCGTTGTCTGATACTTGGTTGGTGAACGAGAGCTCATTTTCATCAAACTAATTTTGCAATAGGAGGTTTTTACTCAATCTGAGGTAAGTCACTTTCAATCACCTCCTTTTGATGTTAAGAGTCTCACTGTATGTATATGGTATTCAAATTTGATAGATAATTTTTACTTAGTTGAGTTTTTAAGGAGTTTAAGTTAAAATCGAGTATAGAAAAAGAGAAAGGTTGTAATTATTTTGTTATTTTGTTTAAATTTGATTTTTTAGAGTTGTGATTGAGTATTTGTTTGTGGAAGTGAGAAAGGTTGACCGGATTAAGCATAAGGTACGTGAAAATTAGACCCAAAATTTGCAGTGTTTAAATATAAAACAGGGGCCTAAACAATAGCATTGCTTTGGAGCCTTTGTGTTAAAAGTTTCTACTTGTATTTTAAGGAACTTGGGTTGTTTTCTAGGTAATAGGTAAACTTCTTATGAATGGGGCTGCTGTGTTTTGTTAATTTGATCCCGTTTTAGCAATTGTAAAACTTTTTTATTTATTCTAAAATCTAGGAATTAGTCGTTGCTTTTTCTTGAATAGCAATAGCAATGGAAAACGGGGTAAAGGGACAAAGAAGATGAGAAAACAAAGAGTTATGTTTGGTTTTTTGAGTTTGTATTTGTGTTTTAGTTTGTTGGTTTTGATTTTGTTTTGTGGGCTCTTTCAAATTTGTGTTTTTTGCTCATGGGTTGGTGTTGGTGCTACAGATTTTTTAGAAGTTAGTTTATGGGTGGTTTTTGTTTGGGTATCTAGTTTGCACATTACCTATTTGTTAATATGCCTATTCTGATTTCTGTGTTTGTTAGATTACTTTGCTTATGTTAGTGACAGATTTTTCAAAAATTATTTTCTGGAAATAAGCTAAAATTAGATGCATATTTATAAGAAACCTCATCAGGAATTTTTGAAAATAAGTATATCAAAACTTTAACTGAAAACTAAGTTTGGAATTTGATAGTAACTGTGAATAGATAATAAACAACCTTTGGCATGAATCCTCTTTATTATAGAATATAGAAAGCTTAAAACTCTATTCATGTAGTTTAGTGCAAGTAGTTTATTTTTTGAGTAACAGGAGTCTCAACCATGATAAATTGGCTGAGACTCTCAGCCAGTAACTCACGAGCACAGTAATTAGTTCAATAGTTATGTTAAAGTTTAAGCGAATGGAGTTTCGACTCTGTAATTATATTTCTTTGCTAACTTTTAAATTTCTTGCTAGAACAATCTTTCCTTAAAGCTGGATTTGTGTTGAAAGGGTTCCAGACGGAATTTTCAGAAGTACCAGAAGTTCAAGTCAAGTATATAGAAGGTATTTCAGTAAAGATTATGAACTTTTTGCTCTCTTTTTTAATTTATCAGCACCCTTGTTCCTTTGATTTGTATGCCTATAAGTAAAAGATTAGTTTCTATTTCTTACTTGGAAACAGTTAAATTTTAGTACATTAACTACAAGATTCTTTACTATATAATAAGGTTTTCCAAATATTAAGAGGAGGTTCTAGTCATAAAGTGTTATGTTTTATAGCATGCACCCCTCCACGTTTCCATAATATAAACAAAAAAATATAGGTAATATTAGGACTCAGTATAATTTACAAAGTTGTAATTTACAAGTCTCAAGTCTCGAGTTCTTTTTTAGGTCTGCAATGTTTAGTACAATTAAGGGTCTCTAACATTTGAGAAAAAAACTTATAAATTTTTCTAGAATGTGTTATGATTCAACAAATGCTTATAATTAATTGTTAGTTCCCTATTTTCGAATGTGCTATTTTAATTTTGGATAGTTAAAAATAAATCAATTTATTTGAAGTTTTATTTATTTAATATTATATTTCGTTATGTTATAGGAATTTGACTTGAGCGACTACGTACAAACAATACGTAGTCTAGTAACATGGATAAATCTTGGATAAAGTGTCAGACGAGAAGTAGTCCAGTTTATCTGAACGGAGTTAAACAGTTTCTTAACTTTGCAATAGAAAATAATGGTGATATGGAAGAGATTTTGTGCCCATGCAAATCATGTTGTAATTGCGTGTGGTTAGATAGGGAAAATGTTCATGAACATCTTCTTACAAAGGGTTTTCTTCAATCGTATACAATATGGGACTTGCATGGCGAGAATATCTCTAATATCGATAAGGAAAACATACGTAATGAAGATCCATTGCTCCCTAATCTTGACCAAGAAAACTATACAAATAATGGATCATCACATAGACTTGATGATATGGATGCATTATTGCAAGATATGCGTCCTTACATTAGTGAAGAGAATGAGGATAAAATGAGACAGCAGACACAATGCAATGATAAATGTGATGAAGGATCTTTAGGATGCCAAAATTCTGTAGATGGATTTAATCTAGAATGGGAAAAGTTTCATAAGTTGATAAATGATGGTCAAGAAGATTTGTACCCCGGGTGCAAAAAGTTCAGTAAACTCTCTTTTGTCATCCGCTTATTTATTATGAAAGGGGCAGGTGGATGGACAAATACTTCGTTCACTTCATTGCTTGGTTTGTTGAGAGAAGCTTTTGATCCAATAGGTGTAAAATTGCCAAAAACATACGAAGAGACAAGAACAACTATGAGGGGTTTGGGTCTGGACTATAAAAGAATTGATGCGTGCAAAAATGATTGCATGCTATTTAGAAATGATCACCAAGGGGATAATTTTTGTTCAGTTTGTGGTGCATGTAGATGGTTTACGACGGCAAAAGATGAAAAAGTGGTGAACGAAACAAATATGGGTAGTTTTCTTATTAATAATAGAAAAACTCCCCAGAAGGTTCTTAGACACTTCCCCTTAAAGCCTAGGCTCCAAAGGCTATTTATGTGTTCTGAGACAGCCCAATCTATGACATGGCACCACAAAGAACGTATCAAGGATGCAAAAATGAGACATCCAGCTGATTCAGAGGCATGGAGAACATTTGACTCCTTGCATCCGGAGTTTGCGTCTGACCCTCGCAACGTTCGACTTGGCTTGGCAAGTGATGGTTTCAATCCATACAGAACAATGAATACAAACTACACAATGTGGCCAGTTGTTTTGTTTCCCTACAATCTGCCTCCTTGGTTGTGTATGAAACAAGACTATTTCATTATGTCTCTTCTTATTCCAGGAGGTAAGTCACCTGGTGACAATATTGATGTTTATTTGAAACCTCTGATTGAAGAATTGCAAGATTTATGGGTACAAGGGTCGGTGACATTTGATGCATTTACAAAAGAGACATTTAGAATGCATGCATCCTTATTGTGGACTATAAGTGACTTTCCAGCATTATCCATGTTATCTGGTTGGCCAACCAAAGGAAAGTTTGCATGTCCAGTTTGTTGTTATGATACATGTTCAACATATTTGAACCATAGCCGAAAAACAGTTTATCTTGGTCATCGACGATTTTTGAAAAAGAGGCACAAATTTAGAAATGACCAACTTTCTTTCTATGGGGTTAAGGAAATGAGAGATGCTCCTGTTCCTCTTAAAGGTGAAGATATCTTAAAAACACTTGAAAGTTTTTATAATACACCTACTAGCTTTAGTCGTAAGAGGAAAAGACATGATATTATCTGGAAGAAAAAGAGTATTTTCTTTGACCTTCCATATTGGAAAGAAAATGTGATTCGGCACAATCTAGATGTAATGCATATTGAAAAGAATTTTGGTGAAAGTTTGATTGGCACACTTCTTGAAATTTCGGGAAAATCAAAGGATCATGAAAATGCTCGCAGAGATTTACAAGATTTGAACATAAGATCGGAGTTACATCCACAAGATATTGGAGGAGATGATGTATTATTGCCTGTTGCACCTTTTCAAATGAGTCGAAAGGGAAAACTCACATTTTGTCAGATCTTGCTTAATGCTAAAGTTCCGAATGGCCACAGTTCAAATATCTCGAGATGTGTGCAACTTAAGGAATGCAAAATTTCAGGTCTTAAGAGTCATGACTATCACTTTTTGATCCATCATCTTCTTCGATTGGCGGTAAAAAATTCATTGACAAAAGAAGTTGCAGAGCCAATAATTAGATTGGGGGAGTTTTTTAAGGCTTTGTGTGGTAAAGTTCTTGATGTTGAAACACTAGAAAAGCTTCAAACTGATATCGCAGAGATACTTTGTGGTTTTGAAAAGATTTTTCCTCCATCTTTCTTCGATATCATGGTGCATTTACCAATACATTTGGCACAAGAAGCAAAAGTTGGAGGTCCCGTTCAATATCGTTGGATGTACTCTAGTGAAAGGTAATTTTAAGATTTAATTATAGTGTTAATACTCAAAGTCTATGATATTAGGTAAATATTAACATATTCTATTGCTAGGTATCTATGTAAACTAAAATCTCTTGTGCGGAGTAGAAGTCGACCTGAAGCTTCGATTGCTGAAGGCTACCTTGCAGACGAGTGCATAACATTTTGTAGACGTTATCTACATGAAAGTATTTCTTCAAGTTTTAAAAAAACACATGAAAAAGATGATGTTTCTAATACATCGTTTCTTTTTCCCAAGAAATGTGTCCTAAATGGAAAAGGACATTTTTTTGAACTTGATGAAGACACTTGGTTAAAAGCACATCGTTACGTGTTATTTAATTGCGATGCAATTAGCCAATATCGAAGGTGAGAACTAATTTATGAGTTTTTTTGTTACCAACTAATAATCATTAGGTTTTTTTATTGCTAATGGTTAATGTTATTACTGTGCAGCAAACATGCACAATTGATGCAAGAAAGATGTAGAAAGACTGGCAAATCCAGAAAATGGGGAGAAGCACAACAACATAGTCAAGAATTTTATCAGTGGTTTGAAATTCATGTAAAGGATAAAGAAGTGTCTGAAGAAATAAAGTGGTTATCTAAAGGACCCGACTTTATGGTAAAAAAGTTTAAATATGCGTCCATTAATGGTTTCAAGTATCGCATAAAACAGAAAGATGTTGGGAAAAAGACACAAAACAGTGGAGTTTCTATCACCTCTTTAACTCCTACGTTTACAAATTCGGGGGAAACTTTAGAAGTTAAGAAACATTATGGAGTTGTAAATGATATTATTGAGTTAAACTATCATGGACAATTCCGAGTCACAGTATTTTACTGTGAATGGTTTAAAACATGTGATGATGATTTTGGCAACCCAATGGTGAATATGCGAACATTGGTTTACAAGAACGATCCTTTTGTATTGGCATCTCAAGTACAACAAGTTTTTTATGTAGAAGATCCTGTTAAAAAAGGTTGGCACAATGTTGTTATGGCAAGCCCTCGAGAGATTTTTGAGATGGAAGAAGAAGATCACAATGATAGTTTTTATGATGCGGGACAAGTTAAATAGCACTTCTTTTTTAGTTTTCATTTTATTTGTTATTAAATAAGTGTGATTAGTTCATGTTTTATTTTTTAAGTCATTGTTGGAACTAGATTTAGAATAACCGAAGTTGATTATTCAATTTCTCTATGCGTAATTTTTTTACTAATTGTATCTCGCATTTTATGACATACATGTTGTATATTACTTTCTTTTTTATAATAAATTTTTATTAATATTTATTTTAAATTTATTGTCTAACATTTTTTTATCTATTTTTAAAGGTTTGAGAAGATAATATGTCATCAGGTGAAGGAAGAAAGAAAAAGACTTTCATTCGAGAAGGGAAAAAAAAATGGTGAGGCTGAAAATAGTTACGAGTTGCTAAGAAATGAAAGAATCGAGCAGAACAACATGAAGTTCAAATCTCTTGGCTTACCTGCTCTTGCACAAGCAGCATATGGCACGAGACAAAAAGTATTGACATTGAACAGAAAAAGAATTATTCAAGAAAATAATGTAGACGATGATTATCAACTAGATCCTGAGGATGAAGAAGATGAAGATGAAGATTATGACAATGATGATGGAAACATTTGCAGCAAAAGAAAGGTCAAATCTTAAAATAATTATTTATTTTATCATTTATTATGTCTTTTCAATAAATATTTTATATTAACCATATTTTTTTATATAATTTAATAGTTGCCTCGTGTTGCTCAAGCTAAGAAAAAGTCTAATTGTTCTTCTAATACTGACGAAGACTATCTTGAAAATGACGAGATAGCACAACCCAAGATAGTGCACCGTTCGAATGGGCCTTCTATGTCGAAGAGAGCTCGAATTGGTTCTAGTACTAGTATACTACAAGAAGAACTTGAAGATGAGTCAAATTCAATATTTGTTGAAGATGACTCCATTGAAGTTATTATTGAGAAGTCTCAACCTCCTTCAGGTGATTAATTTATTCTTAATTCATTTTATTATTGATGTAATAGTTTAATCTTTTATTTTTATTTTTAACTAGAGCCAAAAAAGAGAAGAGGTCCAACTCGATGCAGCCAACTATTTGAAATAGGCCAACAAAATAAGCTCACCATTGATCTCAATGAATTTGATCAACCTATCGGGCCACCTGATAATGCAACCAAGCTGAGCTCGTATTTGGGAACATTAGTTCGAAAACACATGTTGGCACCATTAACATGTGTTGATTGGAAAAAAATGTCTGATGACAACAAAGACAGAATGTGGAAAAGAGTTACGGTGAGATGCATTACCTAATTTATCATGCACTTCATATATTTAATTGTTATGAACATTCTAACTTCTTATCTTTTGTTTTATACATTTTCAATTTTGTAGGATGTATTCAATATCGATGAAAGGGGCAAGCCATATGTCATCCACACACTAGGAGATCTTTGGAGAGGCTACAAATGCAGAGTGAAGAGAGATCACTTTAAGCCATATAAAACAAAAGATGATTGGCTTAAGGCACGTCCTGCAGGAATACCTATGGACCATTGGGAGGCTCTTATAAACTTTTGGAACTCTGAAGAAGAAAAGGTATATGAAAATATAAATTAACTCATAACTATTTATATATTTCACATATTTATTTTATTTGTTTGTACTAGGTCATAAGTGAGAGAAATTCTGAAATTCGATCACGACAAAAGAACATTCATCGTAGGGGTCGGATGACTTTTGCTAGAGTATTTGAGGATGAGGTAATTAACTCACTCAAGAATCTATTAAAAAAAAATTGTATCTCATAATTTTTGTTTATTACTTGTTCATTTTTTGTTTTTGTTGGAGTTTTTCACCGCAGTGCTGAATTGTTCTACTTGCACTATTAAGAGTCCTTACTATATTAAAGTATGTTGGTGTAGACTAGGAGAAGCTATTAGTTAACTGTTAAACTCTTCTATTCTTAATCTTTGCTTCTAAATGCTTTTGAAAAGTGTGGATAAAAGGAAAATTTCTAATTCTATTAGTGTCTTCTTTAGTTAAGTACTCTGGGTCTGAATAGTAGTATTGTAAGGCTATAAGATCGTCGGAATTAAAATTATTTTTAAGATCCTACTTCTTGGCAACACAGGTGCTCAATATTCTAAAGAATCTCTTATAGGTTTAATTATTTTTGTTGAGCTTTTGAAAGCAGAATTTGAATTTTTATTGTGAAACCCAAAAATGAGGAGTACATTAAGCTGTGACGTCAAGTATTAGGTTTACCTTACAGTATTTTAATAGACAGGGAATTCGGGTTCCACAAATGAATTTATTTAGTACCCCAATTAAAAAGGAGCTTCTAATATAAATATGTGTACTTTTTCGTTTTGTTGTAGAACTACTAACTCTGAGGTTTCCTCATTTTTAATAGAGTTTGACTTCTTTACCTATAAATGGGTCAATTTAGGTGGTGTTGTTAAAAGAGTATGCTTTAAATACTACTTAATTTCTCGAAAATGTTTATCTAGTTGTAAGCTCAAGAACAAAAAGTACAGATTATAGAAACCTATGTATTTTATCTAGCCCAAATCTTTTATTAATATTGAAGATGTTTTTAATTAGTTTTAGAAACTTGTTGACATTTTTCTCCTAATACTTTAACCTTGCAATTAATTTTAAGTTTTTGGATTTTTGTTTATTAACGGTTATTTGAGGAAGTTCTTTGCTATTATAGTGAGGTTTATTAGTAGCCTACATTTTATATAAAAGTCAGACTAATTTATGGGTTTATTTATATGTGGAAGGTAAATGTGTTATCCGACCTTGTGCTTGCATTGTTGTGATATAATGTTAATTACTATAATTTTATTTTTGTGCTCTTAAAGGTGTATATTTATATCATTATGTGTTCTGTTTGTAGTAATATCTGTTTTTTTGATCTCATATTGAATCCGATCATATTTATATATGCTAAGATTTTTAATTTCTTATAATTCAACTAGATCAAGAAAGATCCGTTGAGAAAGGAACTGTCAGGAGCACAAAAGTTTATTCTAACTCGTACGAACAAAAATGACTGTTTATGCGTAGATGATGAATCAAAGGTAATTCTTCTACTAATATGAGTTGTATAGATTTAGACTATTATCTTTTTAAATATTGATTGAGTTAGTATCTGATTATATTTTTATATTATATTTAGGAAGAAGTTGATATATTACGTAAAAGTGTAAGTGGCCAAGAAGAATCTGAGGTTGAAACATCTCAAGTACTAAACATGCTTGTTAAACCAAAATCTGGTCGGGTGCCATTGCATGGTAGAGGCGTCACACCATCTCAGGTAATCAAAGTGGCCCAAAAGAAACAAGAGGATGAAGCTCTTATTGAAAAAATTAAAATATTGGAGGCAAAAGATGAGAAAAAGTCAAAAGAAATAACTGAATTGCGCAATGCTTGCTTAAGTATGATGAAATGTCTCCAAGTTCAAAATCCAGATATGATAATTCCCTCTGTGTTATTATGTGATGAGTATTTGTCTCCTTGCAATACCGAGAGTGCTCCCAAGCAAAAAGCACAACCACCTACGGCTGCTACACATAATTTGGTAATTATATTTTTAATATATTTGACTTTTTATCTCATATAAGTGAATTTATTTTGATCTCATATATTTATGTTAATTTAATTCTTATAAATTGTAGATGCTTGTACAAGATGTTGAAATTGGAAGCGAAAGAGATGAAGTTGAAGAGAATGAAAATGAAGAGCTGCATGTTTAGTTTATAGTATATTTTAAGTTTCATATGAAGTTGAAGAAAAATTTAGTTAGTAGACAATGTTTTAGTATTTATAAAAACTAGTGGATTTGATTAGTATGAAGTTATTTGAACTTCTCATATTTATATTTGATGCACTGACAATGTGAGAATTAGTTAGATTATTATGAAGTTAGTATATATGTGTAACAACATCTTGAGGAAAGAATATATGTTATTAGTAATTAATATATTTCATTATTGTCATTGATTAATGACAACGTTGTGTTGATTGTTTAGATTAAAAATAGTAACGAATTGAATCTAAAACTAGTGATCACTCAGTAGTAATTTTAAAACATTGTTGCTGGTAATTAAATTGCAATGAACTAAAATTGTTGTCCTCACTTAAATTGACAATGATTAATTGACTGTTGCCTTTAAATCAATGGCAATGGTGGATTGATTGTTGCCTTTTAAGTCAATGGAAATAGTTGATTGGCCGTTGCCTTTAATTGAACCGCAACGATTCGCACATGTTGTCATTTCAGAAACAAAAACAGTTATTCAACCATTGCCATTTGGTCAATGGCAACGATTCACAAACGTTATCATTTCATAAACAACAACAGTTAGTGAACCGTTGCCATTTAGTTAATGGCAACGGTTCACACACGTTATCATTTCATAAACAACGACGGTTACTGAACCGTTGCCATTTAGTCAATGGCAACGGTTCCAACACGTTGTCACTTCATAAACAACAACAGTTAGTGAATCGTTGCTGTTTAGTCAATGGCAACGGTTCACACACGTTGTCATTTCATAAACAACAACGGTTAGTGAACCGTTGCCATTTAGTCAATGGCAACGGCTACCAAGTGTTTCCATATAGTCAATGGCAACGGTCAAAACACTGTGGCTAAAACTACTTAATAGCAACGGCTAGTAAAAAGCAACGAATGTATTGTCAACGGTTGTCTTGTCTGTTGCCATAGCTTATAGCAACGGTTTTTTCACGTACAACAACATAATTTGGTCGTTGTTATATAGGGGTAATTTTTGTAGTGCCTGCTTCGAGTGGTTCCGAATCATCGAGACCACGCTGGAGCACTGAGTGTGTAGCTCGTGGTAGCAAAATTTTCCATGCGAGCGTTGGGGTGGCTGGCGGTTACATGCATAGTCAAGCCCACTCTTCAAGCCCATTTGCTTTCTCTTGTTTGCCACTCTCCTATTTTGAGTGAGGAGTGTAATTGGGGGTAGTTTAGAAACTAAGTTTCATATTTGAATTAGGCTAGCCTAAGATTTTCTAATTCAATTAGAAATTTGATTGGTGCCTCCCTACATATTTAAGGGAGCTCCCAAATGAATTTCCATCTTTCTTCTTGAAACTTTACAACTTTTAGTGTTTCCTCCTTGCTTCCATAATGCCGGCCGAACAGCTCCTCCTCTCAGGTACGTGATGATGATTTTTTTTTTCCTCTTGCTCTTGTTGCTATGTTCGTCATATGCTCCTTACTTTGATTTTTCATGCTCCACATGCTAGCTTTAGGAATTTTATGTTCTCAATTGAAAATTGATTTGCGTGCCTCTTAGTTTGTTCAATGCCATGCTTCTATGTGAACTTGTCGCTTTAAGTCAGACCTTGCATGCTAGAATTTGGTACTTGTGTTGTTGAATTTGATGAATATACGTGTATGTTCGATTGGGGGGACCGTGAGGTCTCGGCATTGGGGTAGCCGAACCCCTTGCCACTGTTCTTTTTTTCTTTTTGGCTGTGGCTTTCCCGCGGCTGTTCTCTGGCGACGGCGCTGCTACTGTGGGGCGGTCGTGAATGGTGGCAGCTACAATTGTTGCCCCATTTTTTTTATAAATATTTTGGGTTCTTATGTCCGGCGATTTTTGGCTTCTCTAGATGGTGGCGTCGTACGGTCGTGGTGGCGTCTGCCGTAGCGGTGACGTTGCCACTTGCGACGGCGTTGGTGGTTGTGTGCCCGAGGGATCTCGGCCTCAACCCTATCCGAGCTAGGGTTTGGGGCGTAGGGAACAAGGCAAGCCCATGGCTTGTTTTCTTCCCTTTCTCTTGGCCCATTACACCCCTAGCCCAATGCTAGGGGGCTTTGAGCCTTTTACACTTCATAATTTAATTTCAATGTCATATTTTTTACGCGCTTCGTTGCTTTTTTTTGCTTTAGGCTTTTTCCTCGTTGCTCTTCTCATGGCTAGTACCTCAGGCATGGGTAAAAAAAGCTGCTTCTCACGCTGCTGCCTCCCAGGCCATGCAAGTGAGCTTGACAGAAATTTTTGGAGACTCTTACTGCGAAGAGCATCCTACAGTTCCTGCTCCTCCTATCCCACCTCGCAAAATTATCAAACTACTTGACAGGGTCGCCCTGCCTCGGGGCTCAAGGCTCTCTTGGATGACGAGCTCTTCATTTCCTCTCTGCTCGGCTTTGCTAAAGCTCTTTTGTCTCAGCCACACACTAAAGATGAAGTAATTGACTTATTTTCTCTTCACCAGTTCAATGCTTATGATTTCAAGGCCCGTGTCCCCAAGAATGGCAAGGACACCAAACCATACTTTGGAGAGATCACTGTATACATGTCCCAATTCGCAGCCGGGTTGACTCTTCCCATGGACCCCTTCATGGAGAGGGTCATCTCCCACAACGAGTTCTCGATGGTTGACTTGCCTCTAAGCATCATTCTAGGATCTCAGCCTTTGCGACTGATAGTAAAAAACGTGACACAGTCTTTTGCAAGACTATTGTCAATGTGATTAACCGCCGACAAGTGTACTAGTGTCGTCAAGTAATAATTAAAATGAACTATGGAAGTTTGAGTATCGATCCACATGGAAGTTCGTGGTAGCACAAGACTCAACATTGAGTAATCAATGAAAGTAAAGAAATAGATTTGAAGTAGAAAAATGGGATGTAATTGATACGATATACGAGTTATGAGGTTACTAACCCTGGTAGGCACTTATGCATGTTTTGCTACTCAGCCTACAAATACACAAGGGCCCAATAGTGGTAGG
>JAYMTK010001304.1:0-16864 GCA_036897405.1 Pelargonium myrrhifolium | reverse complement strand
GGAATAATTTCAAATCCCATTTTCTTGTATATAATGGGGTTAACTCATTATGAATAAAACACAACAGAATTCTCAACTCTCACAATTATAATAGTGTGATTCTAGTAGATAGGAGATTAGGAGAAATTCCTATTTCTAGATCTTATTAGTATGTGTTGAAGTGGGTAAAATAAGTCCCACATCGGTTAAATACAAAGTGGAAAGGCTACATTAAGTGCAAGTGAAACCCTACTAATAAGGTTGACCTTTTAGTATGGGAAGCCCAAATCATTATATGCAACCCGTTATGAAATTTAACAGTATGAGACTAACAGTTTATTTTCAGCTTTCTTCAATTTTTCCTCTGTCGCATCTGATTTCCATAGTTTTTTAATCCTCAAATTCATACAATTCTAACCCTGATTTTCACATCCTTAAAACTTCCCCTTCCCATCCCAATTAAAAAATTTGCATGAAATTAATGGCTTCAAACTAATATTTCAAAGAAGGGTCGAGGCATACCAACAGCAGTAGATGATGGATTCTCCGTACTGACTGACGGTTGGGGTGTTTGTTGTGATTCTGAATTCTCATTTGGTACGGGGGAAGTTGCATGATCAGAAGTAGAAGTAGGAGGAGGAGGAGGAGGAGGAGGAGGAGGACTAGAGTTATCATCTAGAGGTTTTTCAGGCTGGGGGTTTTCAGCCTTTTCAGCTTCACCTTTCTGCTTCTCCTCGAGTAATTTCCTCTGAGTATACTGCCGAGAAGGAGAAGGCTTTGGAGCTGCACATCCTTTTGCTAAACCCGCAACCCAAGAACAAACGGCATCTCGATTCTCAACAGTCCACAGAATCTTGAGTCCATAAACAAAAACACGCTGACAATTATCAGCTATCACCACATTATATCCATCATCATCATCACTTCCCTCCAATCTTGTGTGCTCATCACTCTCACTCCCATTTTCAACCTCAGACCTTGCACGTGCCGTCTCGACATTCTTTCTTCCAGACTCTTGCCAAGCCAATAGCCTTGCAGGGTCGGCTTTAGGGGCCTGCTTCCTGATTGTGAAATAATCAGATGACAATAAAAACCCATCATCATGATGTTTCTCTGTGCAACCACTGGAGTCTTCGGACTTTTCCTTGGGAACTCGATCAGCAGATGCAGTTTCTGAACTTTTCTTCTTCATTTGAACCATTTTTGCAACACTAGTGCAATCTTCTTTGTCCAAATATATCTTTGGCAAGTGAAGGTCACAACCCTGATAAACGAGATCAAGAGGATCGCGAAAACCATCAAAAGTATACTTTTTCGCCCCCCGACTCGAGCAGATTTCAAATTTCAACTTGGTCATACTGATTGTGAATCCTTTGGCGAGATCATCATCATCCATGGGCAAGTGTTTTATAAAAAATGGCGTGGCATCTATGCGCAACATAAATTCTGTTATCACCCTATCTAATGACAAATTACCAGATCTGAGAATTCTAGGAACTCCGTAACGAGGAAACCGAGAAAACATACGCAACTTATGCGGAGGAATAACATTCAAATTTATAAATCTGACGAGCCAAGCTAAATCATGCGGACCAACAGTCACCGTCGGCGAGACAACAGAAACATTCTCAGATTTAGGAGGATCGGAGAGGGATCTCATAGAAAGGTCCCACCGAAGAGACAGAGAAGTAGATCTGAAGGGATCAAAAACTATTTCATGTGATTTCCCATCATTAGGAAATGCAAACAGGAAATGATTCAGTGGTTTTCCAGAATCACAACCCCACTCCATAATAACTTCAAGTGTAAATGAGGGAACCACAAGGAAAGGAAGAGACACAATATTATCAACAACTTTCGAGCTGCGGTGGTTTATCAGACTCTCCAAGCTGCTTGAGAAAAACTTAAAATCCTTGGCGGAAACATAAATACGACCATCTGATTGCTGAATCTCCATATAACCCGACGTGACTTTCAGTTTGTCAAGCTTTTCGTAAGGATCTGTAGCTGCGAGAATGTGAAAACAGGTTTCGTTAAAGAATAAGGTAATCTTTCCGTGAATGTAGTTCCGCATATCATCCCACCATGGAAGGCTTTTCTCCTTTTTCGGTGGCTGAGGCGGTGGAATAGGGTTCCTCACACTCAGATGTGCCCTGCGGAGAGCTACAGTAAAACAATAGCTCACATCTGCAAACACTGGTTCATATCCAACCCCGAAGGACACTTCGGCTTTTTGAAAATAAATAGGCAAATCAAAGTATGTTTTCATTGGTGGAGTTGTTCCAGTAGCTGAACGGAACATACGCACCTTCCTCCATTTACCGATGTACACATCTGAGTGTATTTGGGGCTGAAAACAGGTTGCCTGCTGTGCGAGCACAAGGCAACCTTCACATTTGGCAGAAGTTGCAGAAAATAGAGGATTTGTGTAATCTCTTAAGTTAACAACAAGAGAGCCTATGCGGAGGAGGATGTTTGCTCCGAACATTCGAGAAAATGGTATGTTGTTTTCTTTGATGACTGGATCGAGCTTCTTTAAAACCTCTATCATTCCATCTTCTCCACCGTCGATTTTCGTCAACTTCACATCCAAGTCTGTAGCAGAAATGGTGAGAACAGAAGTTCTGGTAGTGCTGAACTTGAAACCAGCCTGGAATCCTTCCCTACAGGCACCTGAACCTTCAGATTTCACTATATTCTGACATGCCTGATAATAAGATTTGAATGACTCTTTCCACATCTCTTCTTGCACTTTGCTTACAGATGAAGGATCTTGTAGATCAATCTCAACTCCATTGTAGCTAATCTTTTTTTCAGGAATGTGGTCTTGGGTCTCACCACTGCCATCAGATAAAACTTTATCAAGAAATTTCGTCCTGACAGCTAACTCAGAAGCCTCTTTTTTCATCAGCCTATAGTGCTCATCAAGCCACCCCTGCAATGGTTCTTCCTCAAGTTCAGCAGCCAGTCTGTGTATGAAAACCTTCAAACATCCAAGTTTCACAGAGCTTGGCTTTTTAGTTTTTGAGCTCTCTTTCTTCACTGGAAATAAAAGCTGAGTTTTAGCAGCAGTGATCAGCTTCAAACCTCTCAACATATCCTCCACTGCATCATCAATGGCACGCAACTCCAACCGGAATGGCATACAAATATGAACACCAAGGCCTTGAATAACCCAATCCCACACAGTGCCTGCTGGTGCTCTTCCATCAGATGAAGCTGCAGCCGAAGCACTAGGAATTCGAGAGATTTGCATGCGGCTGCTTCTGAATATTCTGCAACCATTAATTCTGAGCATAAGCCCTTCAAGAAGTACTCCAATGCGGGCATTCTCTGAGAAAATTGATTGAACCTGAACCATGACCTCAATCCCATCTCCAGCCTCAGCAGATATACTCAGCATTTCCACATCAACAGCAAAAATAGCTTCTTTTTTCTTGCTCTTATCCAAATGTCCTGCTTCTGGGGTCACTTCTTTCTTCTGTTCAACATCTTCTTTATCACCAGCTACCTGAAGCTTCATATTGTGGACCAGTGACTTCAATCGCAAAACAAGTTCAATCACAGATATTTGCACATCAGGCTCATATCTAAGTGTAATATCAGTAGCACTGAAAAGAGAGCAAACAGCAACCTCTTTGAGACCGCCGGAACGCTGTACAAATTTTGCATTCTGTATGTCAACCAATGTAACTTTTGTTCCAGGCCTTTGCTCCTCCAAACATTCTTGATAAATGGATCTGGCTCTTTCAACTTCAACCTGTGTAGAATGTTTCTCTTTGTTCACACACAAACTGAAATTGAAAATGTCTAGGGAAATAGAGTATTTCAATTTCTGGTTCTCATCAGCAACTGTGGACATTACACTGGCAGTGCGTGGCGTACCATCAGCCAAGATACTAATCACAACTTGACCCCCCTGTGATCCATAATTCACACGTTTCGGGTCATCAACAGTTGTGTTCTCCAGGCCAGAGTCACCACCAAAATTTAAAGAGCACCGCTTCAGGTTAAACTTGAGGAGTTGTGCACCTTTGCCGGATGGTTTGGATGGACGAGCACCGCGGTTAGGTGTCACTCTTTTCCCCGAACCAGATAGATTCTTGAACATAGCTTGGAATGATATAGCAGTTGATACAAGTGATTCAGCACGCTTGAAGCTGAAGTAAACACCTATAGTGGTCACATCAACAGAAAGGACCAATTTACCTTTCAAACCCTTATCTTCAACTGAATCTGTGTCCTTTTTGCCCCAATCCAGACTCACCTTTGCTACATGCACCAAGGAGCCAGAATTTGATTCCGCGCCAAAAAGGTTTTCTTTGGAGCATTCTTGATATTCTTCTGCCATGCGCAAATTCAGCTCACCAAGGTCCATGTGCACCAAAGTTCCCATACTTGATATATTATTTGCAAACACATGTAGTGATTGTGAACAACACTACATACGGTATGATATGTTTTTGTCAGAAAATGTTGATTCAAACGCAATGTGGATCAGAACACTAAATTTGAACATGGATTTTAGTAGAGAAATAGAGGAGTTTACTTACATGATACAAGGGTGAATCAGTGAGACTATAAAGCACAATAGTGATCTGAGGGGCAGAGAAAGTAGATGTCCACACAATGACTTTGATATCATCAGTAGATGTAGATGGTGGCTTTTCATTAGTAGGTTTTTCCTCTCGAAGTACCATTGCCTTCTTTTTGGAGAAGTGCAGTTGCAACAATGGCTTTAATCTACTCATTATGACATTGCAACGAGTGCCCCCGAGCTTAACATCAATTTCAGCCCGGATAGTCGAGGTTGGCTGAGAAGCAAAACCATTCAAAATCTAGGTCAGCAGCAGGACAACCAATGTAACTTTTAGTTCCATTGGACTTACCTCAACTGGAATGTACAAAAATGAGACAACATCAACCTTCAGTATCTCCAAAACAGATGTACCAGCTTCCCTAACAAGCTGAAAACACACAAAGGAAAATTCATGTCATGAAGAGCCAATGTTGCACAATGAGCACAAATGAATAGCTACAAGCATACATGAATCTCACTGATCTCCAATTGAAAATCAAGGCGCGTGTTCCCCCCGACATCTCCACTGGAGAGTGATTTGGTGGTCGTCACTTGAATGCCCGTAATGTTATTATCAATAACAAGATTATTCTCTTGATGAATGAACCTAACATCCAGTTTGGGTAAATTGAAGCAAACCTATTACATAAAAACATAACTTTCTATCAGTTAATGCTTACACCATTGGTAATACATGTCAGAAATCATTATTAGTAAGTCATCAAAATGTACATTGGAGCTCACTAACCTTTTCTGGAAACTTAGATGTGAACTTTGTTAGTGCTTCAAGCACTGCTTGTTTCTTTGGTGGTTTTTTGGGAGGCACAGAATCAATAGTAGAGCTAACATTTTTATCTGCGATTGAAGAAGCATCTGAGGAACTCTTTTTCTTTGCTAACAGCTCCTCGTTCAGTTTCACAGCAACCTCTCCGCTGCTAATGTCCACAGTTTTAATAATTACACCAACTTCCCTAAATCCACAATAACCAAATATAGCAACCATTAGTCATTATAAACTACCCATTGTTACAATCAGAGAAGGTATTCCTAGCAAGATAGTACATAGCCAACTTTTATTTGATCCAATCAACAAATTATGGTCAGATAAATTACAGATGACTACCATGTGCTTGTCACTTTTTGCAATGGATACCACTAAATTTTATTTTGTAGCTTAGACTACTCCGAACTATTTTCCACCCATTCCGTCAATTAACTTTGACAGAATTTTTCGAAAATGTCAATTTTGCCATTCTTGTCACCTTTCTTAAAACTATAGACTGACTTGTACTTGTCACTTTTTGCAATGGACTACCCTTAACTTGACATTTTTGAAAAATTCCGTCGAAGTTAACTAACGGAATTAGTGAAAAATAGTTCAGGATAGCCTAAAGTTACAAAAAAAAAAAAGTTTAGGGTTAACCATTGCAAAAGGTGACAAGTACAAGGTAGTCATCTGTAATTATCCCATTATGGTATGGTGAAAAGTTTAGTGGCATCAACATCTATACATACTATAAAATCTGGATCAAAAAAGAGGTTTATAATGCGCAGCAGAGTGTCGCATCATCAAACCTTTAATTTTGGCCCAAACTTTTTCATAATTACAAAACAACACATTTTCAAATTTTAAGTTGTTAAGATATAGAAAGTCGTGCAATCAAATTAAATGTTTATGCAAAACCATATATATTATGTGTTATACTACTTTAATTGTTTATAACAAAAAAAATTCATATCTCGTGCAACGCACGAGACAAAACTAGTAGTAACTAAGAAGAAAATAAATGCAAGTACCTATCAGGACCAAATTCACAAATAAGAGTGAATTCTTCACAGCTAAAAAGACTAGAGGACCTATCCATCGTTGCGACCGATGTCTGACCGGAAGACATTAGATCTCCATTCTTGGAGTTGGATAATTGATCACCCATATCAACAAAAATAGGTAAAATCTTTAGTTTGCCTAACAAATGTGCCTTGGATCCACCAACTTTGTTAACATTAACACTCAGTCCCTTAACCTCAATAGTAGATTTGGGTGTCTGCAAATTTTCAAGAGAGAGTAAAGACAGGGGATGTAAGTTTCTTGAGAAGAAAAAATAAAGCAAAATTATCCAAAATCCATAAACAGTAAATAATGAGAAAATACAAAGATTTGATTAAGGAATGTTCTATCTCCAATTAAAAGTGACAACTTTAGAATCTTGCTACTTGAATCAAACCCTGTTCAATCTATTTGTAACAAAAATTATTGCACCTGCTTATATTTAGACCTTGCAGAAACAAACAAATCTACAGAGTTTTATTAGGAACCTGATTCCAGACTATCAATTAAATGAACTCTCAGTCAACTCCAATCAACTTTCTCACCAAAGATATATAAATAGAATAACAAAATTTTTTCATACTCCCTCTGTCCCAAATTAGTATTTACTTTCCCTATTTTTTTTGGTCAAAAATGATTGTTAATTTTCCAATTTGGTTAATTTGTTATGTATAAAATACCAACAATATCCCTAATATAAGTTGATATCTCGAGTTTGTTATAACAGCACATAGGGGTATAAGAGAGAAATCCAACTCTAACTTATTCTTACTTTCTACAAACACATAAAAGTGGACACTCATTTGGGGCAAAGGGAGTATTCTGGACAAAAAAAAAAAATCAAAAAAAACAAAAGGTTATAGGATCATTAACAACAAAAAGAACACATATATTATGTGTATGCACGTGTGCAGGGAACTGGATCGATAATACACTGAAAACAAAAATAACCAAATCTTAAACCTCTAATTATACAGAGCACTCTAATAAAGAATGACTAGAAGATTAATTCAAATAAAAAGAAATCATCTGTTGAGCACTGCTTACCTTGACAACCACATCTGTCACAGAAACTGAGAAAAATCTTGACATGCTAGCCACAACCATCAACTTTCCCTTGCCTGAAGAGCGACCTGAAGAACGAGGTTTACGAGTCTTAGTCTTCTGTGAGCTTTTAGTTGAGGACCTTGTTACAACTTTTACTTCACTTATTAAAATTTGCAACTTTGGATCTCCAGACGGAAATCCAACCCCAAGTTTGATTGCACCAACAGATACCGACTCCACAGTACCCTACAGATTACCAAGTCATTCAATCAGAACTGTCACTTATGCTATTGAGCACACAGGATCTGTGAAAATCATAAGGAGTGAAGGGAAATCCACACAAACTACTGAATCGATGAACATTAGTGTAAGTGTGTAACTGTGAAAAAATGACTCATAATTACTGAGGGAAAACTTCTAGACAAGGGTAATTTTTTCTGAAATAATGAAGATGTTAGCAATAATAAACAAACATTATGCATGTACACTTGTGAGAAATTTGTTATAGTTAGCCAAAAACACATTCTCTAAGTCTTAGCCTCTCTAAGGAGATCCACTAGAGAACAACAATTCTCCCCTCAATATCATTATATGACTTCAAATAAATTACAACCATAGAAAAATTCTTCCTTTTACACCAACCTAATAAAAAAACTCAGGTAATAAACATTGAAGCCACGAGCAAAGGAAAATCGGATGTAGACTTGAAAGGTCACTGATTCATTGGAACAATACACATGAAACACTAGTCAAACAATGAAACTCAACAATAATTTATCATTAGCAAGACTATGCACCTGAATACTTCCAATCAACTTAGTAAGATGCATAAGTTCAGTATAATTATGTATCATGTCCTCACTATACATCCTTTGAAACAATTGCACAATTTAACACAAAAGGGATTTACATTATTGCTTACCCCAAGGAAATGTTGAGAGAAAGAGAGAGATTAAAGAGAGTAGAACCTTTTTGAACTTCAACGCGATATCTTTTAAACACTTCCATCCAGCAACTCGATATTTAATTGATATTCCTACGGTCCGGCTTAGAATCCAAAATAAAAGCCTTAAACCAAACCTGAAAATGGTGAATCACAAAAATTAGCAGTCAATATAGAAGTAATTATGAAAGTGCTTCAGGATTTTCTTATCATATTGTTAAATTTTAATATTGGGCTACATATAATGGTTTGGGCTTCATTCACTTCATATTTATCAAATGTGGAATTTTAATATCCAAAAAACACCCCCCAATGTGGGACTTTAATACCCACTTTAACATACTCACTCATGTGCAGGTTGGATAACACAATGGATCCTACTTGTGGACCAAAATGGGATCGAACATAAACAGGCAGACCGAGACTTGGATCGAAACCTGCTTTGATAAGATCTTAAATTTGATAATGGGCTACATATAATGACTTGGCCTTCCACTACTAAAATGTTAACTTCACTAGTATGGTTTCACTTCCACCATTATATGCAGCTCGTTCACTTTATATTAATCCAATGTGGGACTTTAATACCCACTTCAACACCACCCAATGTGGGACTTTAATACTCACTTGAACACATACCAATAGATACTAGCCTACTATGATGGAGAAAATGAGACAAAGAAGTAGTAATCACACTGGCCTACCTAGGTTTTGGAGAAGTTACAGACTCCATCCTACATTCAAATGCTACACTAGCCTTGGTTGATATGTAGAACACTTCTTTATACCATTTTTCCATGGCAATTAATGAAATATAAACTTCGTAAAGAAGTTTGTTTTAGACTTTTTGAATAGACACAATGTCGTTTTGTAACTATCTTTACAGACATCTATAGTACACTGTGTACTTGTATGATCCCTGCTTTCTCCTCATAATATATTTCTTTCCTTTATCAAAATAAATATATGTAGAACATGCACTCACTTGCCGCTTCATTAGTTAGTAGAAGCTATATCTTCAATGTAATGATTGTTACAATCAGATCGTTGTGAAATCCTAAAAATATATATAAACTTCATAATACAATTTTAACAAGAGTAGTCTTCAGACTCACACTTCATACATATATATTTGCTTTTTAGTTTGTTTAATTTTAAATTTAATAGAAAAAAAAAAGATGTCAATGTCACTCCTAAATATATTATTCGAGTGTTGACTTTGGATGACTTTCAAAAACTTTGAAACTACTCAAATTAGTTTTTTAATAGAGGGTTAAGACTTATCTTAACACTAATAACTTAAGTGACAAAAATTAGCATGAGTCGATAGATGTAGAATAATATGACACTCATGTAATATATGCTCAAATATCCAATTTGGTCTTGAACAACACTAGGATAAATCTTTATATTTCGTATGTATAAACATGACATAGTGACTGGTATAGCACCTATGTTTTTCACTGTAAACTTATACTCACTCTATCTCAAAATAAGTGTCTTTGATTTTCTGATATTGTCCCAAAATGAACGTCATCTTTCCTTTTTAGAAAATTAGTTTTACAAGAATTACCAATAGCATTCCTATACTAAGTTAGTTGGAATCTTATTGAGCTAGTTACAGAAGCTAGCATGTCTGCAAATACTATTTCTTCTACTCAAACAATGCATTTTGTCATGTAAGTATTTCAACAGTCCATGATGCAATTTTAGGACATCAACATGAGTCAACCATAACAATAAAATTGATAAAAGTAGGGCTATTGTTGCTTACATAAATGATCCTCCCTAGACCCCACAATGGTGGAGTCTCATACATGGTTGTTAGTATCATTTAAATCGTACAATACGTATTGCGATACAATACGATAGAATCACTAATTGAAATGAATCCTATGCATGTATCACTAGGAAGTATGTATCAGTTGAAGAATGATTGTATCGTACTAAATCTGTATGTATCACGGTTTATGCAATATTTTCAATTAAAAAAATTGAAATTTTTTTATAGTTTGGGTCACAAATCTTAGTTATCACAGCAAGACCATCAATAAATATAAGACCCAACAAACTATTTACTTCCTATTTTCAATTAAAAGCCCACTAATATTACTAATAATTAATTAAAGTTTTATGGTTGGTTAAACTCACCATTGTTCCTCCAACTTCACAAAAATTTATATCTGATCCTTTAACAATTCTATCTCAACATTTAGTGACCCAAAATCTATTGTTTTCTAAAATTTAACCGACAAATTAAGTTTTTTTTTTTTTTTTTTTGAGTCAGACAAATTAAGTTTATTTAGTCTCAGATTTTGTATATGCACTCAATTAATGGAGGTTAAGGCATGTGTAATTTTTGGGATAATATGAAAGTAAAAATAAATAAATAAATAAATATATCAGTGGTGATGAGATTGTATAGTATAAGGATCAATCATGATTTTGAAAATAGTTGGATGATCAAGCATGATATGTAGGTATAGCTGGAGGATCTTTTATATCATTAAACCAAAATCTTACATTCACTAAATTTTCAAAATTTGACTATGTTTAGGGATATGAAAAGTCTTCACTCATTATAGTTAACACAAACAAGAGTAGTGATATATGTAAACATAAGCACTACAATAAGTATAAGATATTCATATATCATGATATTATACAAAATAATTACAAATACCTTTATGAACTATATATAAATTAAATTTCAAAAAAATTATGAATCCTACAATTCACGATTCAACAACCTTGGTCTCGTCTACTCTACCTTATTTTTACATCTAAAAGATGGGAGGCAACCGTGTTAACATGATCAATGAGGGAGGTTAGAGTAAGTTCTGCAATTAAGGGAGGTCCACTAAACTTTTTCAAAACCAAAAGGAGGTAATGGTGGTTAAAGGAAATTCAAATATATTCAAAAGCTTGGGAATTACATGAGAGTATAGATGTGATTAGAATAGATTAGCCAAATATTTGAATACCAATAAATGCCAATGAAGAAGTAACTAAGTACATACTTTAGCATCCACCTCAGTTGTCACCAAATGAGTGGCTGTATAAAATTTAATTACCTAACCACCCAACAACAGCATAATGCACATCTTGCAACAAGAAAGGGCTAAAATCATCAGGAAGTTTTGTGCATCAAACTTGGCTTATTTTTAAAAAAGTTATAGATATATACGAGTATATTTCTTAGTGCATTGTTAATTTATTATTTAAATTAAGAACTAAAGGGGTGAACAAATAAAATGTAAAAAATGGAAGCCAAATCCACACCTAAGTAAGAAGTGACTATCATTATCACCCGGGGTTGATAAACATCAAAAAAAGAAACATTATCAGAGAGAAAACACCAATGAGCACAAATTTTAACTACTGAAAATGAGTCCAAAATCCAATTGCACAAGACAACAAAAATTAGCAAAAAATAAATAAATAAATTACAACTCCACCTTCTATCTTCCAGATCATCTGGATTACACTAAATACAATACAAGAATGATTCAAAAGTTGCAGTAAATATAACAAACAAGCATTACGGTAGCAAACAGCAAATGCATTAGCATTGCAGAATTCAACAGAAATGAACAAAGAATTGGACACTTACTTGAGGAAGAGCCATATTATGATGGAAATTAGCAGGATTCCGAGGAAGAACTTCGCTGACGAAAGTGACATTTCCGGTAGCACCAATCGCGAAGACGGAGAAGAGTGTGCGATGTATGTTGGTCACACCATGGAGAAAAAATTGAGGGGAGGAAGAGATGGAGATGGAAATGCACATAACTTGTTCATATCCAATCAAACAAACCATAGAAATGTCTTCAGAATCGGCAGTTCTGTGAGAATTGGTCATTGGAGCGTGCGTGGATTGCGGCAATGGTGTAAAAAATAGTAGTAGTAGTTTTCATTTAATATATTTTATACAGTTTTAAATAAATAAATCAATCAATTTTAATGCAATTAATTACCTAAGTTGGTTTGGTTTAGTTTAGCTTCTTTTGATTTTGGTTGATTTTGGACTCCAGCTGAATGAGAGGTCATTAAAGCATTCAATGTTAGATTTCAACAAACTCTCCCTTTCTAATTCGTCATCATGTGCTGCTAATTGCTATAGCTATGAAAATTGAAATGTATGTTTACCGTTGCAAAAGTGTGTCCCTTGAAATCTGAATGTAGAGAATTCAACATATCATACCATTAGAGACATGGAGTAGTGCTGAAATTTTCTACTATTTGCATGACTGTATATGTTAAATTACGGGTAAAATGTATATCAGTTGCAACTTCACGAAGCCAATGAGGTAATGACACCTCATTTTAAATCACTTATACTCATCCAAGTGAATTTGGGGAAGCGGAGTGACCCGTCCGGATCCATGATTTTAAATGAGGTGTCACCACCTTATTAATGCAACTGATATAACTTTATATCAGTCAACTGATATACATTAAACCCTTAAATTATTGTGTTGAAAGAATAAAATTTTATATAAATTTTGTTCAGTTTTCTAGACAAAATGGTATTGTGAGCATTAGATTTTTTTTTTTTCCATTTTTCAGTTGTTTTAACGTGGCATGCTAAATTTATTTGAATATTGAGCACGGTTAGAAAGTATTTACTTATGTTATTTTTTTCCTCTCTATATTATTTATTATGATAGTGCACAATGACATAACAAAGAAATCTAACTATTTAAGTTGTTGGTTTTGGTACCGTGGAGTAAGTTCACCTTTGGACGAGTCTTGACATTGAAGGACATGCTACACACTCCAGACATAAGAATCTAGTTTCGGACTATCTTCTCAACAAGACTTGTTTCTATAAAACTTTAGGTGCGAATTTATTACTGTTACTAAGAATTGGATTTTTGTTGGAAAAATGTATGTTGTATATGATATGATGAAATTGAATGTTGAAAAAAAACAAAGTTAAAGTTTCCGTTTACATGTTGTGTTCTTTCTATGTTTGGAGCGCTAGACTTTGTCATGTTAATAAGTGTATTATTTGTAACATGAGTAATTTATATTTAATTCCTAAATTTTTTTTGTTAATGATTTTGATACACGTGAATTTTGTAGTCAAACAAAGATAACTAAAACGCCTCATAAATCTGTAACTAGAGATTCTGAACCCTTTGATTTAATTCATAATTATGATATTTATGAATTGTATGGTATTTTAAAGAGAAATGGTTATCGATATTTCATCACTTTTATTTATGATTATTCTGATTACACTTATGTCTATTTGATGAAACATAAAAATGATGCATTTTATACATTTTAAGTTTTTGTAACTGAAATTGAGAATCAGTTTTATAAGAAAATAAAACAACTTCGTAGCGATAGAGGAACTAAGTATGGTTCTACCCTCCTTTAATATTGAATTTTGTAAATTACATAGTATTTTCCGTGAGAAAACTGAACCTTATTCCTCTGAAATGAATGGTAAAGCTGAACGTAAAAATTGAACATTAACTAAATTGGTTGTTGACATATCTCTTAATTCTGGTGTTGCTCCTCATTGGTGTGGAGAATTTGCTACGTACGTGCTTAACTGAGTTCCCAAGTCTTCTAGTGAGGTTTCTCCTTATGAGGTACTGAAGGGTAGATCACATAATCTATATTATCTTAGAACTTGAGGTTGTCTTACTTTTGTTAGGATTAACGATCCTAAGAGAATCAAGTTAGCTAGTAGAGTCTATGAATGTGTGTTCATAGGTTATGCCTTGGATAGTAAAAGTTATAGGTTCTTTGACCTGAAAGCTCGAGTGATATTGAAATCAAATGATGTTGATTTCTTTAAAGATACATTCTCGTTTAAATCGGAAAATTAAATAATGAGGGTGCTTCTTCTAGTACTTTACCAAGATCTAGTGAGATCAAGGTGCAAGATGGTTTAAAACTAAACCTAGAATAAGTAAACTGGTGACTTAGAAAAAAAAATTACATGGACCAACCCGAGGGTTCTGTAAATTAGGTTATCTCTGACCTAAAACACAAAGTGTGTAAGTTAGATAAATCATTGTATGGTTTAAAACAAGCTATTAAATAATGCCATGAGAAATTTGATAATTTATTCATTCAACACGGTTTTAGAGTAAACAAATTAAAGTGACAAATGCATTTATTATACATCTGATAACGACATTTGCATTATTATATGTTTATATGTTGATGATTTATTTATTTTTGGCTCAAATAGTCACACAATGAACAACGTTAAATCCATGATATGTCAGAACTTCGATATGAAGGATTTAGGATAAACTAGTCTATCCTCGACATTCGCATTACTAGGTCTGAAAATGAATTTTTTTGGATCAATCTCATTACATCGAGAAAATCCTAAAGAAATATAATTACTTTAATTGTAAACTTGTTTGCACACTTTATAATTCGAGTGTTACACTTTTTTAAGAACATTAGTGACATTGTTAGACAATTGGAATACGCGAGCAACATAGGCAGCCTTCAATATACCACTGATTGCAGTAGACTTGACATTGCATATATTGTGGGATTGTTGAGTCGATTTACTAGTAGACCTAGTATTGGACATTAGAATGTTATAGAACGTGTTATGAGATATCTCAAACGCACAATGAACCTAGAATTACATTGCCAGAAGTTTCCAGCCGTTCTTAACGGATACAATGACGCTGATTAGAAGACATTGTCAGACGATTTCAAAGCCACTAGCGACTATATCTTTAACATTGTTGGTGGAGCAATTTCTTGGAAGTTGAAGAAACATATTATCTTAGCTCAATCAACTATGGAATCATAAATGATAGTACAAGCTACGAAAAACACTCAGTATGGCAAGTGGTTGATGTCACTTGGTCTCTCAAGGTCTCAAGTTCGAGCCTCTCTATTTGTAGCTTGCTAATAAATTAAAAAAGATAGCGCTAACTATGACAAGCGAAGAAGCTAATTGGTTGAGAAGTTTGTTAGCCAAGATTTCCTTATAGGAAAAACCACTTCTTGTTGTATTGATCTATTGCGATAGTACCGCGGCCATTGAACATTATTTAACAGTAAAAGACGACAAATATGTCGTAAGCACAACATTGTTAGAGAGCTACTTTCTACATGTGATGTTAGAGTGGATCACCTACTCACTGATGAGAACTTAATTGATCATTTGACAAAATGACTAGTTAGAGAGAAAGTCTATAAACCTCGAAAGGAATGAGACTTATGCTTATGGATCAATGTATCAGTTATAACGGTAACCCGACTTATAGACTGGAGGTCCCAAAAAATAAGTTCAATGGGTAATAAAAAGTTATGATATGATATAATTTTGAACATACTAAACATAAACTTCAAAGCATGTATTCCCAAAGCGATCTTAAATGTTGAGTTAATAGAAGACTCTTAGTGAGATCTATACTCCAATTGGAGTGGAGTACCAAGCTTCTGGAGTACTCTTGATAGACTCACCTAAGTGAATGTGGAAGTGGGACCGCTATCTATAAAATTATGAGGCAAATTTTCTAGAGCTTTCACTTGTACTGAGATAAAACGAGCATGTCCATTAATGCAAAACCATTTTTGAACTAAACTATGGAAAGGTTAGGTGTGGTACATTATCCGAGATAGAGTTCAAGACAAGTGAGGGATTGTTGGAAGTTGTGAATTTTTGAGGAAAAACAAAATATTTTTAGCCTTTGAGGCTTGTCCCACGTTTGTCACACACAAGCATTTTGCTTGGTTTATATTGTGTTGCCTCATTCATTAGGTGTGCCTCTTAGTGGTACTTACTTTTATGGAAGGGTGAGAAGATAGATGAGCTTCATTCCACCTCGCGTGCGCCGTCCGACCGACCAAATAGTGTGGTGGGTTCTCTTGAATATATATATTTTTTATTATAAAAAGTGTTCTTTTTCAAAAAAAAAAAAAAATCAGAACGACTTATTCAAAATGAAACCAGTTTTTTGGTCTTTTTTATTCTCTCTTTGGTTTTTTCTCTCGCTTTATATGTTCTAGACTCGTTCTCTAAGCACATTGTTGTTAGACATTGCTTTTTTTTTTTTGTTGCAAAGAGTCGTTGTTGATTTTGCCTACAAAAAGACTTTAGCTTCCAAAAAGAAAACAAAATGCACAAACACGGTTCCAATTCCCAAATAATTTGAGCACAGTATCAGTTTTAGTATAGTTGCAAATTCGATTATGTGCGGTGCAACTGATTGTTTTATCCTGGGAAGATCGGGGCCGATAGTCTGTCGTGCAACTTTCAAGACAATGTCGCGAACATTTCAAAGAAAATGACCTACTCCACGAATCATCCCACCGGTAACAGATTCAATTCAATTAATCTGTGTTGTTTTGTAACACCTTGTGTCTCCAGCAACAATAGTTAGAAGAAATTGTTATGAAAATGCTTGTCACATTTTACATAAACTCATTTATGAATTTTGTTATTTGACAACTATATGTGTTTTAATTTGATGATAACAAACATTGAGTATTT
>JAYMTK010001303.1:0-16865 GCA_036897405.1 Pelargonium myrrhifolium | reverse complement strand
GGAGTTGGCGGAGTGTGTTGAAGAAGGGAAAGAGATGTGTTATGTGTGTGTGAGAGAGAGAGGGGTAGGTAGATTAGTTTTTTTAGGAATAATTGCAGATAACCCCTCAAGTTTAAGCGTTTTGCACATAAACCCCCTAATAAATAAGAGTATTTTAGTCATTTTACAACAAAATTAAAGATTTAACGACAAAATCGGTTTCACGCAACATTGAGTGTGTATTTGCTAACGAAAATTCATTAGGGGGTTTATTTGTAAAACGCTTAAACTTCGAAGGGGTATCTACAATTATACATTTTTTACACGATAAGTTTGAATTTTATATTTTTATCCTTGAATAAAGGAGTTAATAAACGAATTACACGATCCGTTTAATTAAATTGGTTATGCGGGTTAAACGAGTTCAACACAAACACGACAAGATTGTTAAACGGATTAAAATAGTCAACACGATCACGAATCCGACACAAACACTATTATGTTGAACTCAAACCCATTTAACATTATGTCCTGTCCGTGAAGTGTCGCGAATCATGATCCAAATTGCTGTGGTAATTATGCATATGAAACGGGGAAAAGAAATCTCCACGCAAAGATCCGCAAGGAAATAGTGGGCCTCGTGGGCTGCCCACATGTAATTAATTTATCTTTTCCTCCAAAAATCGACGCGAATAGAATATGAACTTACACAAAAAGTAAAGCAAAATAAACAAGTCAGATTGATTGGCAGACACTTCGCAAATACATTGGTTGCACTCGCACTCTCTGCTTCTTGGACAACTCCACTCCTTCCTTGATCTTCTGCTCCGCTTCGCTCCTCTCCTCTCCTCTCCATCGTCATCTTCATCGCCAGTTGAGGGCAACGGCGCAGAAGCTCACTTCCGGTACCTACCTTAAGCCACCCATGTCCAGGGCTCGAGTCTACGCCGACGTTAATGTTCATCGCCCCAGAGAATATTGGGACTACGAGGCTCTCACCGTTCAGTGGGGGTAAGATCTTAGTCCAATCCCTAAAGCACACCTCTGTTCCTTCCAATTTCATCTTATGTGTTCCTGTAATTGCTGATCCCGCCATCTCTGTTTTTGTTCCCTTGTTCGACGATCTAGGGTTTGTAACTATGTACAGACGGATTTTTATCTTTTGTTCATTGTGGAGCTTCATTTGGATTTTTTTTTTTGTGTGCGCATGCATGCAAATTAGTTTCAGCTTCAAGCAGGTCTTTGTGATACTTGTACAGTTTGCATTGTTAGTAAAGTGCCTATTTTTTATATATAGAAATCAATGGTTTAGGTACTCTATGCTTTGATAACTGAAAAGCATCAATATGATCCATCAATCTGTTTCATTGAAACTTCAGGATTTTAGTACCTATTTAGTATACAGTTGGTTGATGTAGTATAAGTTGGGTGAGCTGCGGTGTGTAGCTTGCCCTCTCCCTTTCTTCTCCCTCCTTTTCTTCACTCTTCTGTAGTTTGTATCCTTTTCAGATATCAAAGGTTGGTTGACCGGCCAACTTAATGGTGGCTCATGTTCTTTGATTAAACATTCTTTGTCATTTTCAATTATTAAGGTGCTATGTTCAACTCCATAGGCTCTTTATTTTGCTTGAAATCTGGGTTTTCCATGCACTGGTTTCATGTTTTAACTCTTTAACTTTTATAGAGTTTATGTTAAATAGAAAATTGCACTTCTTAAGCCTCGTGCTATTTTGACTCCAGGCTCCACAACTTGTATGTAGTTTTCATAGATTTTAAAATGAATAAGAATGTTTCCGAGTGTAACATATTCGTAAGTTGTACACTCTTAATTTACTTTTCCTCTTCTGAACCCAGTGACCAAGATGACTATGAGGTTGTTCGAAAAGTTGGAAGGGGAAAATACAGTGAGGTTTTTGAAGGGATAAATGTTACCAACAATGAAAAATGCATTATCAAGATCCTCAAACCTGTCAAGAAGAAGAAGGTGAGCATTTACATTGTCTCTGCCCTGCAGGGTGCTTACAAAAGTAGTAATTGTATCGTTCATGTGTATAGTGCCTTCATGAAGAGTGCCAAGGTTGGTGAGAAGTGTCGTGTCTTCTAGCCATTCAGCCTTAGATTCCACAATTGCATATGAGCTGTGATTCATATATCATTAGACTTATGGTTTTTTTTTTTTTTTTGTCTGGGGGTGGGTTGATAATTAGTTTTGCAGAACTGTAAAAGTAATCCGAAAACATTCAAATAATTGATAGCATGTAACAAATTGGTAACTCTGACGCATATGATCCATGTCTGTTTTAGATGAGCAACATCAGTGGTGTTGCATGTGAAGTAGTTATATCATATATTTTGTTACTCACTGAAGCAAGTATCTTCTCTTTATGTCTACAACATATTTCAAACTATATAAATATATAAAATGTTCGTTTCATGTGGATGATGATAAGGAAGCTAAATTTAGTTTCAATGGAAGAATTTTTTTAGTGATACAGACTACAGAGTACATCGAAGTGGGAAACAGAAATCTGGAAATTATACTTTTGGTCAGTTGAGGTTGTGAGTATTCTGCACCTTAGGATTTGGATTCAATTTCTTCTCTCGGAATTTATATAGAAGTCAAAATATTTTCTTTTTAGGTAATGTGCCGGCATGCTCTCTCATGTTATGATCTATGATTATAAATTTTCAATTTCTACTTTTAATTGTTCTAATATTTTTAATACTACTTAACTAGTTTTCCTTGTTCTCAATAAAAGTATCTATAGGTCCCCTCAAAAGTACCTGCCATAAAATGCAAATTGTCCACCTCAGAATTGAACCCTAGTCATACTATAAGCAGTCATGTTGGTGTGTATTCAGCTAAATGGTTGACATGAGTGCACTAATCCCTTTCTGAGTGAGCCTTGGCACAACAAAAAAGTTGTTACTTTGTGACCTTGAGGTCATGGGTTCGAGTTGTGGGTAATGTTGCATACTTAAATAATGCTCCCCATACCCCACGATGGTAGGAGTCTTGTGCTCTGGGCCACATGTAATCCCCTGCTGGTCCAATCAAGTATTCTTTAAAAGAATAAAAACTGGATATGTTAGGGGTTGTATTGCCTAAATATAATGCAATTGTTTGTGTGGAAAGGTACCTGTGAGAATTAATCACTATCTACGTGATTTCCATCTTTAGTTGGAGAAGGTAAAAAGCTTAATGGGCAGATCTTGAAGTACACAGATGCAGATATACCTGTGCAAGAATACATACTTGTCATTATCAGTACAGATTTGAACATATCAAAATATTTATCTTAAAAAATATTATATTCTTATTCACTTAGATTAAGTCATATTTATGGAGCAAACATAACCCTGAATTGTATTTATATCTTTAGTTGTACCCATATTAAACTTTTCTAACATGTTATGTATGTTTATCTCCACTGCAAATATAAACATTAAATTGCTCTTTAAGAAAGACGCTGTTCAGATCGTTTGTTTGTTGAAAGTAACATAGACCTGGAAGTTCCCTCTTCTGTAAAAGATTAATGGCTATGTCCTTGCTGGGATGTTCTTGGTTACCCTCGTAAAGCACAATGCATTAATCACTCAATTGCACTTAGGCATCTATGAACATTAGTACACTTTTCTCAAACTCAAAATTCGATGAAAGACGTATATGCCTATTTTAGCTTCATCCATCCCCTATTGGTAAAAGACTGTCTAATACTTGTACAAAATAAAGAAACTTGCACAATCTGTCAACATGTTCTCTTGTTCACATGTTAAGGTCCTAAAATATTCTAAGTCCTCGTCTTTGAGAGTTTCAGGTCCTTGGTCTGGGTTCATGGATCATATGAGGGGGGAGCATACCATTAAGTAGAAATTCGATTGTGTATCCATGAAACCACCTCAGGAGTGAGAATGAAAATCTCTATTGGGAAATTCGAATACTACCTAGTATTAAGAGAACTTGAGAGAGAAATGAGAATTGTAAGTTGAGAATGAGATCCCCTCCTCTCACCCAGTAAGGTTTATTTATACCCATAAAACATGATTGACGATGTGTCATTGTGTGGTTGGTTGATGGTGATGTGTGTCTCGCGCTGAACTCATAGTTAGCCTCTCGAGCATTCCCTTCCCAAACGCTTGGTTTGGTCGTGTTTTTGGCCTCCACTTACCTCTTGGGTGTAGTAGAGTTTGACTTGAGCTTGTAGGAGCGTTTACACCTTGACACAACAATTTACCGACTTGTGTAGTAGAGGTGACATGTCCTTGTCGCTTACCTTGGCACAAGGCACATAAAATTGAATTCATTATGGATGTTGGGCGTAAAGTTCCGCGGGCGATATCTGATTTCTAGGACTGCATGTGACACTATGTAGGCTTTTAGATCTCTAGAAGTGCATGGTGCTATGGCGCTGCTTGGGCTTCCTGATTTTTGGAAGAGTATGTGGTGCTGGTTTACGGTCTGGGCCTCCTCGTCACTGGCTTTCTCGCTTGGGCAATTTTTCCTTGACTTCCTTGGCTTTTGGTTATTAAGGTTTTTCTTTGAAGTTTTTAGGTTCTCAGAGAAGGCTACGAAGGTTGGGCTCCTCACCTTCGGTTTCCAACCTTCTTTGGGGGATTGTTCCCTTCGGCCCAAGGTTCTAGGGTCTGAGTGAATTCGTCTTTGGGGTTTCTCTTCGGCCCGGTGGCCCACTCACTTAGGAACATCTGTCTTTTGGGAAGCTTGTTTGGGTTCTCATCTTGATGATGTGTCTCCTTAGTACACGTGTTGGCTTCTCACCGGTTGATTGTACTTGTGGAAATTTGGGTAGTATCAAGTACCTAATGTGTTTTTAGGAGTTCTTATTTCTATGATGACTATGTTATACCATTCCTATTATGACTTGTATTATTTTCAACACACATACACACATGTAACATAGCTAATCCTATTAGGGTCAATTCTCCAATTACATTCACAGTTTTTATGTTATGCTTACCTGCATGGAAGTTAGAGTGTACTGAATAGGTATCAAGATTTAGTTGTTATTTCAATTTTAGCTTTTATTTCTTACATTTACTTACTATATTGGTTTTATGCAGATCAAAAGGGAAATAAAAATTCTGCAGAATCTTTGTGGAGGCCCTAATATTGTAAAGCTTTTTGATATTGTGAGAGATCAGCATTCAAAAACTCCTAGCTTGATATTTGAACATGTGAACAGTACAGATTTCAAAGTTTTGTACCCCACACTTACGGATTATGACATACGCTACTATATATACGAGCTTCTCAAGGTTTTTCCCTTTGATTTATTTCAAATTACTGAATTTTTTAAATGTTTTTGTCAATTGTTGTTTGTCACATTTTATTTATGAGTGATTTACGATCTGCAACCTTGTTATAAACCAACTTTCAAGTTGTTCTGACTAACTTGTGTATAGGACTTTATTGAATAACCAACTATACTTGATGATCAAATTGGAAAAGTGGGCTGTTGCTGTGGTACATCCATTTTAAGTATTGTGGTCAGTTATAGTAGGACAGAAATATCTATAATTTAGGAACAAATATTCTTCTCAGAGTAATGGAATTAATCTGTTTGTAATGCTATGTTGTTGTCTGCTCATGTTATCTGCTTATATAAGAGTGTAAGTGTAGAAAAGTGATGTCGATACTACGTAGTAATGTAGCTTACGTTCAAGGATATGAGTTACTTAGTCAAACAAATGCATCGACAAACCATCTCTCTCTCTCTCTCCTGTTGGCAGGTCTAATTTCTTTCTCTTATATATTGAGGGGGGGTTACACATATTGATGGTGCTGTTATTGTCTTTTAGTTTGATTTTTACATGAGAGGTTTGATGTTTCTCTCGGGGGATGTATCTTTAAGATCTTTAGTCCAAATATTCAATGTTATAATGTGCTTTTCATTTACATCAATTAAGGATATTTTTTTTTTGTTGCTCATTTTCTTATTTTATCTCAATAATTTGGTCTATTATATTGGCAACAAGCTATACATGATCGTCATAGTTTAAAATGTACTGGCAGAGTCATGCTCAAGTAATCCTTTTTTCATCTGTTATTGCAGGCATTGGACTATTGTCATTCCCAAGGCATAATGCATAGAGACGTCAAGCCTCACAATGTAATGATTGACCATGAACTGCGAAAACTTCGTTTGATTGATTGGGGTCTGGCTGAGTTCTACCATCCCAGTAAAGAATACAATGTTCGAGTAGCATCAAGGTACACCTGCAAGGATTCATGAACTTTCAAGCAACATATGTGGTTCTCGGATACATACTAAAGGAAAAAAGAGAAGGAAATACAAGTAAAACGCCTTAGGTTATATTCTTTTGTGCTTGTCTTTTAGGGTTAGTCTAAGGTGTTATGCAGGAAGAGCACCACTCTTGTTGCAAAACAGGAATCAAAGATACCTGTTCCTCCACAATTGACCTTCATATCAACCACCCTAAGCGAAATAGGATATGTATGAGGTTTTTGTAATATAAATCTCTTTTACATTATAGAAATGATTGTTACATCTGCATATGGTAATAGGAAGAGAGCTAAATTTGCTTAGTCTTGTGGGACGTTTAAGGCAATCTGCTGTCTAGTGTGGCCTTGTTGGCTTTTCTACTAACGAACAAGCTTCAAGGTTTTTATACATCTTTCTTCTCTTTCTACTAATAAACAAGCTTCAAATTTATAGATATAAGTCAAAAGTTTCAAATAACTTAGTTCTTCCTATATTGAGAATATATGGGGTTATTTCGATTGAATACAGCTTTTCTTATTTTTTTTACCAAACAAATATCTGATTTTATTCAGGTACTTTAAGGGGCCTGAACTCCTTGTCGATCTGCAAGATTATGACTATTCATTAGACATGTGGAGCCTGGGCTGTATGTTTGCTGGAATGGTGAGTGCCAAAGCTGGTTATTCTGTATACATATTGTAGTCACTAAAAGTGTAATGCACAGTACACTTGTACACATATTCTTCTTTTAGTTTTTATGATAATGATTTTGGTTTTATCCTTTACAGATTTTTCGCAAGGAGCCATTCTTTTATGGTCATGATAATCATGACCAGCTTGTTAAAATTGCCAGGGTATGTATAATCTTGGTGTTGGGCCATATTCTAATATTTTCTCTTTTGGCACATGCAATTTCTTTTATATTGGGTTGTCTACTTCATATGGGCACTGATAGATTCCTTCAATTTGCAATAGTTCTGGAACTTACATTTCTTCTGTTTTTGTTTTAACTGCTAAATCTTAAGAATTATATGAAGTATACGATTTACTTGCGTATATTGATGAAACAATGTAGTTGTGAATTACCATTCATGGATAAAGCACTTAACAGAAGCATACAAGGATAGTTCCACTTCCACCATCCTGTTACTAGATGCCTTTTCTTTACTTTTGGGAAGATAAGCTGTTAAACTTGTGGAGGAGTTTGGTTGCTCTGGTCATGAAATCCCTGAGCTGCAGCATGTAATTGTGGCAGGTTCTACTGAGTTTTACTAAAACTTTATGGTTGCTGCACTGGTGTGTCATGCTACATGCGCATTTCCACTTTTATGACCCATGGCTCTTCAAGCCAACTGCACTTGGTGGGTCAGGGTCCATAGATGTTGTAGCTCATGTGGCAGTAAATGGGTCAGATTGGATGAGAGCCTAAAAAATACCATATCATGTAGCCATATAAATACATAGTTTACACTTGAAGCTGAACCCAACCTGTACTTGAATCCCCAATATGCCAGACAAAATATCGTCAGTGTAGATCGTTGTTGTTGGAAACTCCTTGTATGATTTCTAAATCATCATCTTGCTTTGGTTCTGAATTCAAATTTTTTTATTGTAGTCCATCGTATTTTTTTGTTAATATAAGATTCAAGGTAAGCTTCTTTTGTTGCTGTGATTTCAAATGTCCCCAAGCATGTCCCCAGGCCAATTTCTAAAGTTTGGTCTATCTCACCTGTGCACATATAATCTTCTGCGTCATCTTAGCCTCTGCTTACAGTACCATGACGTGTACCCAAATAAGCAATTATTTGTAGACCTCTTTAATTACTATGGTAAAAAACTTGATAGCTTTACAATGGCAAAGGACAATGCTGGCACTGACATGCATGCAACTAGAAAGTGAAGAAATTATCCTTTTGTAGGAAATTTGCTCTAGGTGAAAATGCGGGTACTGGTGAGTACTGTGGCTGACGCTGCATTAATTCATAATATGTCAATAACAATGCAGATTGCACCAATGCTTTGGTTGAATTATACCATCTGGCTTGATGGTGAGACATGTTTCTAAGCAAGACCGAGGGGCCATCATAATAAGTTGTAAAGAAGTATGCACTAGGAATATCAAATACATTTATCATTTGTGATCTTATTGCACTGTATATGCATTTATCATTTGTGATCTTATGGCGTATGCATTCTTCTTCAGGTTCTTGGAACAGATGAGTTAAATGTGTACTTGAACAAATATCAGCTAGAGCTAGATCCTCAGCTTGAGGCTCTTGTTGGAAGGTACAACTGACTTGCTTAGGATTTGTTTTTATATTGTTTAGAATATTCGTTGAGGATGCACTGATTATTTGAGGACGTCATATACTGTTTGTTTTTCAAAATTATTACAGAAGTTATTTTCCACAAGTAGACAGGAGTGCTTCTAGCAAACTAGTATAAACAAAATCATTCACTTAAGAAAAAGAGAGTTAAATTGTTAAAACTCATCATCTGCCTCATGACACTCATTTAAAGCTTCCTCTCATGTTTAACTAAATCTATATTGCAGACACAGCAGGAAGGCATGGTCCAGATTTATCAATGCAGATAATCAGCATCTAGTTTCCCCAGAGGTCATTTATATTGTGTTTGTTTAAGCCTTTAGAAGATTGACTTTGGTCTATTATCAATTGTCTTTACCACATGTGCTGATTCTTCATTCTTATTACTGTAATTTATAGGCCATTGATTTTCTTGATAAGCTTCTTCGCTATGATCATCAGGATAGGCTGACAGCAAGAGAAGCAATGGTATGTTGAATTCTACTAATTGTATTCAGTCTTCTTCTCAACTTTTTCACTGTTCATGATTGCCTTAGTTCTGATCACTTGGTTGAGGCATGCTTCCAATCAAAGTAGAGATCTCATTTTTAAAATTAATGATACAGGTCCATTGCTGGTAAAAAAAAAAATCTGGTCACTTATTTTCTTGTATGGTCTGGTATCTAGTGTATTCATGATCTAAAATTTCCATTCCAGCTAGAATTTGCTCTATTTCCAGGCTCTCTATTATGCGCTGAAGCCTTTGTACCAAATATTGACTTCCATTTCCTTTACACATGTTTTCATTCACTTGCCTGCTTTTTTGTTGGTTCCATTTCCCCATAAATCAGTTTGATAGAAGAGCCTTATTTGACAACATTATTGATCACATACATGTCCAACTGTTGTTACAATTAGACTCTCTCACAACATTGTTAACTGATTGAACCATAGTTATTAATTTTTGTGCGTTTTGCTTATAGTGAGGAAAGTTGGTAGCCTATTTCCTGGTTTGCTAAATTTGTGCTACCCATTTTTTCAGGCTCATCCCTACTTCATCCAAGTGAGGAGTGCAGAGTATAGCAGGACAAGGACGCAATGATTCTTACCTTTTTATGTTGTTTAACAACAATCTGTGTACTAAGATTTTGGTCTTCTGGTATCCTCTGTCATGTAGAGTGTATATTGTGCTATCACTATTTTCATTCCAAGTTTTCTTGAATTTCTTCTGTAATTGCTAAACCGCCCTGGAAGTGTTGTGAATTTATGTAGCTATAATTCTCTCATCTCACAAAAGCTGTGTCTGAACCACAAGTTTCAATTTATCGTCACACCAGTTGGCCTCTCTTTGCATTTCTAGTTTATGTATGCAAGTCTCAGTACTCATCTTTGTGTTGAACAGACACATAAAACCTCAGAAATCCATTTTATGAGTAATACATAGGTAATCTTAAAGATGTAAAACATAAGAAGTTCCCTTTCCCCTTAGGTTGCTTAGGGAATAGCTCAAGATATTTGGAGGAGGAATTAAGTTTAACAGCAACAAACTGGAACATGAGAGCAATCTTGGGATTCATACAACGCATTACCATGCATGCTCTCGTCTTTCCCTGCCAATTCTATCGAATATTTCCTTCTTTTCAATATATTTTAAGTTGGTTACTCAAATAACTTCAAATATGTTTTAAATTAGATGACAAAAGCACCAACCAACGAGTTCAACACAAAGATAAAAAGCTATAGTATAAACATATTCCACACAGTTTTTAGGTACTAAACACATCCAGGGGCCACAAGGTTCCGAACTTAATAGCAACAAGGAGTAGATGAAGTTCCAAACCGACTCCTAAAGGCTTCTTTCTCTTTCATCTCGATATCTTCACTTCTTGAGATGGGGGAAACAGGTGGTAACATCGGATTTTGGGTGTTTTGCTTCAGCATGTTCCCTGCACTTCACCTCCGAGGTGGTGCAGATAAATGTCTGCATGCACACTTTGCACTGCAATAAAATAAATAAATTAACAATCAAACATCAGAAACAAACAGGAAAATTGAAGGCATGGACTAGTTTACAAGAACTTTATTTGTCTTGTAATAATAATATTATTCTCCTACACCAGACTTAAACTAGGAATTTGTTTACTAGAAGTGTCTTGTATCTTCTAATCATCTTGTTCTCCTATATCAGACCTGGACAAGAAAGTGGGTTTCAAATTACTATCAAAGTATGACAAAAATAATACTCAAGTAATGCTCCTCTCATCCTATAATGCTAGATCAATGACTGAACTGGCTAAAAAAAGTAAATAATACAAAGTTCATGATTCTGTCATCTCAACTGAGGGCACATATTCTTCTTTCCAGTTCAAAAGTAATATGTAAGGTAAATTTTAAGAGAGAGATTGAGAGTCAAAGAGGCCCATTCTGGTGTTTAACAATAATCGTAGACACATTATGACACAGATTTATCAAACACAGATAATTGTTAAGCTTGAATGAAACTCTACGGTAGTTGCTTGCACCCAGATCTAAACTAAAAGGCATTGACAGTGCTCATTGAGTTTGAAGCAACTATATCAACCGGAAGTTGTTAACAGAAACTAAAATAGATGAATGTTAAAATTATAATAAAAGCCCCAAGGATGCATCTGCCATAAAGCCATCAACTAAGTATAGATTGACTTTGACTACCCTAAATTATATGAAATGCTAGCTGCCTAGTGAAACATCAGGAGAGGGATTGGAATCATTCTAGAATCCCCAATGAACTGCATATTAACTTTTTTCAGATGAAAGTTTAGATCCTTGTGCAGTATTAAAATCTAGAGTCTTTCTTCAAATACACAATTCACAATGCCAATAAAAATTTCTACACACAGTCATGTAACAAGTTTGTGAGTGTCCATGTACACACAAAGTCTGACAAAAAATATTATGTCAATTTATACTACACTGTTCATTTCTCACATATATATTAACTAATATAGGGGTTTAAAGTTAACAAACTATCAGATTAAGATATTGGCTTTCACCAGATCATATACCATTAAAGGCTAAAAAACTAAAAGAACAGGCCATGCCGAGGAAAAACAACCAAATACTTGTAAAAAATGTGACTTCTGAGTAATATGAAATAGATATGATCAGGCAAGGACAAGTAACAAAAAACAAAATATTGTAAAGTGCGACCACCAGAAGATCATTGTGTATGGTATAAACATGAAGTGTACAACCAGAGGTTATGATGCTCAACAAACACATAGCATAACAATTCCGATACTCTTTTTTAATTTACTCACAGCCGCAAAGATACAAGTAAATAATAGCAATAAAAATAAAATCTGAAGTATTCTGGACAGTATAATATGCAATTCAAGTGACCTCAATTCTCCAAACACGATTCAGACAATTCATTCAAATGTAAACAGTACAAGTGCGCCACGAACGAAATCGCAAATTTCAGTAAGTTAAAGTACCTGAATGGACATCGCCTTCTTGTTTGCATCGAGCTGGCTCCCTGAACACAAAGATCAAAACCAGATTCAATCCAGCATATAGGAAAATAGAGATCTAAGCGAAATCATAGGTACAATTGACAGCAAAGAAAAAAGAAACCCTAGGTTTCCTACCGCTTTCTCGGAAATAGTAAGAAAACAAAGAAATCGCAACATTGAAGGTAAAAATTGTGTTCAATTAAGACCTAAGAAGCTAAAAACTGAATCTATAAGCTCAAGGCAGGTACGATGATCGGAGTTCGAATGTTATGGAGAGGAAAAAAAGTAAGAAAATACCTTTGGAAGGCTTGTTCTTCTCCAAATTCCTCTCGCGAGCAGTCTTGGACTTCTGGGCGTTGCCTCCTCCCATTACTGCTGCTGCTGCTGCTTCTTCTTCTTCTTCAAGCCTTCAAGCCCCTCCTAGAGATTTGTGATTCCGGTGGAAAGAACGACGCTTTTATAGCGAACCAGGATTTGTTCATTCATATAAAGCCAAGAATTTGAATCACCGTGTATTCTAGTATTTTATTGCGTTTCTCTCTGATTATCCAGACGGCGTCGTTTCTTTGACTATTTGTGTGGTGGAGGTGGAGCGATGGAGGTACTGTATGTGACGTGTCAAGTACATATATGCGTGAGCGACCCAGCGGTGGTGGGAATTGGTAATAAATAAGGGCAATGATAATTAATGTACTATTTAATTTGTTTAAATTTAATTTATGAAATTTGTTTTTTTTAAGGAGCATATTTATTAAGCATATACCATGCCAACCAGAGTACAAGATAGACCCAAAAGATCTACCTTCCACCTCTACGATCAACATTCGATCCGAAACATTTCCGAACTAACGAGCCAATCAAAGCCGTTGATTGCTTTTAAAAAAACCTATTATGTTGTAACCATGGTCTAAATGACCAACAAAACCAACTACATGAAAAAATCTGACCAAATAAAAATTACTACTGCCCATCAGCTTATTATGACAATCTAAAACTACTACTGCCCATCAGCTTATTACGACCATCTAACAAGCTAAACCAAAGAGGAAAATAAACACAAACCCTTAACCAAAAGTAAAAGGTAAGAATTTTTACAACACATGCTATTCCTAAGCTTTTTAATGAGACTCGAGGTGCTTGTGTCTCATCTAAATTTTCTACTCGAAAACCACAAATCGTATCTTAGCTTCCGGATCTTGGAATCAACCCGATAAGATCTTTTTGTACTTTGTAACAACTAAAAAATCATAAACTAGAACAAAAACAAAAAAACCTGACCTCCCACCGCAACTAGTGACAAGTCAGGCGGTCGGACCATCGAGAATCACCCGTACTTTGGCGTATCCCCCTTGTCTCATTCCTCTGCTTCTGTGTCCATATTACTCGAATCAGTGGAAGTCCAAGAGACGATCAGTCCTTTCCTCCTTCACTTCAAAACCTAAACTAGATCCACCCCACACATCTCTACCTCAATCTCTACTCCTCTTGTGCCCTTCAATATGAGAAGTGTCGCTGCCTTGCCTCCTGACTAGAGTCGCCGCCACCTATTCTTTCTCGAAACCTGATCTGGTCACTCCTCCAAACCAGAAGCTCGCTCTGATTAGTCCCCTTTTTTCCGCCTTCCTCTTTTCCTGTAACACCTTTAACGTAAGCCTTTCTTCGGCTACTATAATTTAATATCTTTAATTAATCTAACATATATAGATATTATTTCAATTTATTTCATTATGTTAAATTGGATAACGGAATTCATCATAACTAACTAATATTATAAAAAAAAAAATGTTTTTTTAGTTTCTTACTCTTTATATTTTTCATGTTTTTTTACCATTCACCAATTTGATGATTCTGCCACCAAAAACTTCACGACTTTGTTTACTACAATGGTGAAAACTTCAAATCTTTGACGCTTTTGAAAATTTTCATAAAAATCTCACACCCCGAAAACATAATGAATGAGGTTTTTTTTTATTTTTTTATTTTTTGAGCAAAATGAAAATGATAAAATCAATTTCATACAAAAATAAGAAATCAACAGACATAGTGGAGCAAAATAAAGCGCGCTCTCTCTCTCATATATATATATATATATATAAGAGTCGAGCTCGTATTCAACAGAGAAACATTGTAGTTGAATAGGAGGAGCCAAAGATACAAGCTACGCCGATGGTGGCACGACGCCTCCTATAGAGATGAGTTGTGATGCAGAGTTAGATTCCATGTCAAATCTTCGATAACATTATTAGTAAAAAATAAAATTTATCTAAAATGTCACGACATCTTTCATATTAGCTATAGTTTTGTATATTTTGAATTAAAATCTCATAAACACATTTAATGATCAAATAGTTCATTTAACAATATTCCACTTTTAAATGGTCCAAGAACCAAATTAGTTCATTTCAAAGTAGAACGAGTAATTTGGTGTTTAATTCTTTTATTATATAAGTTATATTAGTAGTACATCAACAATTATTAAATGTTTTTTCTCTCTCTCTTTCTCTCTCTCTCTCTAAGAGCTTCTCTCCTTGTGAGCTTATCTGAACCACCTTCTGCAGTATCTTCTCCATCCTTTGATCTCTAACCGTACGTATCTCTCCCACCCAATCATTCAAATGATCATTTATTTATTTTCTTGTGCATTCACTTGCTCTCAAGTATCCTACCTTCCATCTATAGTGGTTTTAAGAGTCCTAAGGTGGTTTTGTGGGCCATTTATTGTACTTCTCTTTTGTCTGTCTATCTTCTCTTATCACACTGTCACTTTTTCTTGTCTCTTGTGAAAGAAACATTTAATAAACCTTGTCAATTTTTAGAAGATTCTCTTTCATTTTCCCATCCTTTTTGTCTTCTCCCACTCGTACTATGTTTTTATGAAAATTTCTTCCATCTCTGTTCGCAGCGATGAACCACCATCCCTGACCTCTTCCTCGCCGGAGGGGGCTTGTTTTGTACCAACACTTCTTGGGTGGTCCACTATGTGACCTAGACCCCTCTTTGACCTTAGTGGGGTGTTTGTATGATTATAGAGAGTTTACTCTATATAGAGTCCGCCTTGCTTTGGCTAGACATATATGTTTTTTGGGGCCATTTTCTGTGTCAGGCGTCCAGACTTGGTGGTTCTTTATCCACTTCTCAAACCAGTAAGACCGATTGGCTATTTTGGAAAAAGGAGCTTGGGGGGTAGAATTAGGAGGTCTCTTAGTCATCTCAGAGGTCAACTAGGACCACCTGCATGGTCGCTAGATTTCACCCCATGGCTGCCTTTGGGTTCATATTATTGGACTTTCGCCTTTAATCATCTCAAATTTCTCAGTTACAAGACTTGGCTCTCTGATCATAAATGTGCTTAGTGTTGATATAGACAGAGGAAGACCAGACTGGTGGACCAACGTCAGAAATTTTTGTCTCAGTGGACCTCTCTCTTCCTCTCATAACAAGGACATACTTAACTGATGATGAAAGAGATCACTGGATTCAATTCAGATATAAGAAAGTTCCAAAAGTATGCTTTGCTTGTGGTGTTGTGGGTCACCTTGAGAGTATGTATACAATCTCAGTTTTAGAAACACATGCAAGGTATGATTCTATCTTGGAAAGTAGATGGAGATGGGGACGTGCTGAAGATCTAAGGGCAGAGCCAAACACCCCCATTATTCTCTAGGGATCTTAGAGGAGCATCATCGTCTGAACCCCCTGGCTTAATGAATAGTCCCCACCCTCCAAGCCATGGACAGAATCAAATGTATAGACATGAACAGTCTCGCCCAAATTAAGGTTAGGAGTAAGACCAAGACCAAATGCATGACCATTCAAGTGGACCCAGGTATATCTAACAGGGGGAAGAAACCAATGTGGCAACGTGCTTTGGAGGACCCCCATTTTGATCTCGATAGGCTGGACGAGGAAGGACCATCTACTTCACGAAGACGCAAGGGAAAAACAGTTTCCAACACTCGAGGCAACCTGGTTATCTATGGTTCATCCAGCTCAGGGGGTTCATCAGATAATGAAAAAGATAATGAGTCAATCCTCTCGTTTGCTATCTCGCCCAGGTTTAGCTTATTTTCTCAACCCATCCTCCATGGTCGTCCAATCTCGCTGGAAGATTTCACCAGGGTGGCCGCCGGAGACGATGGGATTCAGTCAAACTTGTCAGCACCGACTCACAGCTCTGAGCTTGCTCGCCAAGGATAAGTCCTGCAACCGTCTACGTTGATCGAGTTACCCCTACATGCAGTCGTTGATCATGATAATGGGATATTAGCTGGAGCCATCCAACGGTTGGGGCTCTCCCAAGCTCCCACGACTGTCAGCTCTTCCCAACTGGACCAGGACCTTAATTTCTTCCTACACATGTGATACATGTGGCCCATCCCCAGGATACCCCTCATCCTTTCACTTCTCATGTGGCTCGTGTTTTTGATTTGGGCCTTCATTCCTCGACCCAAGAAAGTCATAAAGAACTAAAGGATCAACGTAGCCCATCCAACCATTCGGGCTCTCTCTTACTACAGGAAAATTATTATTTTTGTGACGAAAAATCGTGTTTTGCGACGAATTTTGACCGTCGCAAAAAGGTTTCGCAAAAAATAACAACGAAATTTGCGACCGTCATTTTTTCTTTTGCGACGGATTTACGACATTAAGGTTTTCGTCGCAAACTACCCTGTGGCGTTACACAGAGGCTTTTCGCCTCGCGCGTTTTTTTCCCGGAAGTTTTTTGCAACAGATCAAGTTCCGTCGTAAAAAAAAATAATTAAAAAAGAAAATCGGTTTTAATTTATTAATAGTAAGGGATAATTGCAGATGACCCCCCAAAACTTTAAAGGTTTGGCAGATGA
>JAYMTK010001302.1:0-16865 GCA_036897405.1 Pelargonium myrrhifolium | reverse complement strand
ATATATATATATATATCTTTGTACTTAAAATAATTAGGTATATTTAATCATTCTATTTTAGAATATTTTTTTTCTAAGGTTATTAATACATATTTAATTTTTAATTATTCACTACTTAGGTTAAATGAATTCGGGCGGTTCATCAGAGCGGATATGAGTGTTAATTCATGAGGCCGCATATCCTCATTAACGTGACCGACTCTCAACTCATAAAATTGTCTAAAATTCTTTCTTTTTTCTCAATGTAAATATCAATATCAAATTGGTTAAATTCAATAAGCATATGATAAATTTTAATTTTCTTTATGGTTTTACAATTTGAACATAATTTTGAAATAATTATACGAACATCAACATTCAATTAGTAGAATATGACGAATATTATAAATTCAAATTATTTTATGTGTTTATATGCTGATGGTTAAATAAATATTAGTACGTCTTGAGAAAATGAAACAAAACATTACTCCCGAGCAACGCTGGGATAAAATACTAGTTTTGACATATTCTCACCGGTTTCCTGGTACCAGGCTAGTCTGATTTTCACATCCAAGGGAAGAATTAGCAGAGCTCACAATAATCTTTCTTAATAATTTACATGAAAACCCACATTTTCTCTTTCTTTTCTTGCAATTTCTTGGAAACCAAATGAAAGGAATCAAAATACCAGTCCTTTTCTTAGCACATCAGCAACCAAAGAGAGCCACATATTCATGTCATGGGGAGTGGTGGTGATCCAAGTTGAAGTCAGCTAAAGCTTGAAAGGCATGTCACATGTAGTTGTTAAACTCAACATTCCCTCCTATTCTGGTATCAGCTGACTTCATCAAAACTAAAACCAATTCTCACATTCTGGTATATATCAACTTGTGCTCCAGGTTAAGCCAAGCCATGTATATTCAAAATCCCAGCAACAGCAAAATCTTACGGCTAAAGTTAAAATGTTAGCAATAGTCATTTGTTGGGTCTCCGAGAAGCATTAGTGATCCAAAGTGAGTCTTCTTGAAGACTCACCATCAATGTATTTAACACATAAATAGGTGTTGTGTGTAAGGTTAGCATGTGAAATGTATAAACGGTGAATATCTATATGTAATATTTTTATAAGGTAAAGGGTTAACACTTCGAGAATCATCTTCAGCAAGGATAGTTCAGTATTCAACTAACAAAAACCTTACAGTACATGAGCTCAAGAACATGTACCGAACCACAGCCAGTAAAGAGCAAATAGTATTGCCCATACTAAAAACAGTTATATAACAAGTTTGTCTCGTATTTATCGCATACAAGGTACAATAGTTTCTAATTTCATGCTGCATAGAAAGAAAAAAAAACACATAAACAGAACTTGTTCAGTGCTTAGATACAATGCAATTAATAATTGCTTTCACAATGCTAACAATTGGTACAGGACGAATATTAAAGTATGTAGCAGATGCCAGATAAGCACAGGCCAAAGACACATACTTAAACCAGAATGAGGAGGAAAATGTAAAAAACATACATATGATTGTAAAGAGAATTATGGCTGCAGAGTTTAATATGCACTTCACAGTTGAGAGACCCCCCTCTGTTGCTTGACTAGAAAACTGACCTTTGGAATAAAAATCAGAGAGCAGCTGGTCCTTGAGGCTGAATGTATCCATCAACCAAGCAGAAGCTTCAGTTTCAGAGGTTGGAATATCATTAATTAGGATACGTCGAATGTGAATATGGACTTCAGAAGGGTCCACCCCATAGAGATTGTCCAAGAAAGTTGGACAGCGATGCTTGTATCCAATGGTTATGTCATAAACTGCAGTACAACAATGAACAAATTGTAAGAATCAAGATCATGAATTGGTAAAATTCTAATACAATGGATTGCTTGAAGCCAACTTCCACCCAGAATACAGAATGTCTTTGGTCACACATTCAGTTGCTAGTGAATGAGGACACAAACTTTTGTCACTCTATAACTTTTAAATACTTTTGCCTTTTCCATTGTTACTATAGGCATGACAAACCCTAGTCCCTTGACAATTTGAGTGCAAAAATAGACCAAGTAATCATATTAATTCAGCACACTGATATTAATGAGTTCCAATAATCTGTTATACCTAAAAATGATATGAAATCAATATAACAGAACTTCAAAGTAATAAAAAAAGAGTCGAACAAACCTGCATCTAAACTGCCCCTCAACTCATTCAAGCAAGCATAGAAACCTTTTGTCTTTGGAAGCAGCACATTTTTAAGAATTGGTAAGCCATTTTCAGCTGCATATTTTTGGCTTCGAACACATTTACGCTCACTGCATCAACATGAAGTGAGATACTTGTTAGATTGCAAATACAAACATGACTTGAAAAGAACGAGCTCTGCTATGATTCGTGCTATGCTACAGTCAAGATAAAAATGAAGACAACATATGCCACATCTGGAGCCTGTGATTGCACCTAGAGGTAACAACCTCATAAGCAGGAAGGGTAGTTGCGAAGTTTGTCAGTACATCATCTAACAAATAATAGGTTCGTCTAAATTATGAGAGAGAAAGAGGGGAGAGAAATTACGCAAAATCTGTGCCTTCTGGGAATAGAGCAAGCCAAAGAGCATCTCGAGGATCCTTAAAGGTTGAAAGCATCTTATGCATTGATAATTCATCAATCTCCCACTTTCTTTCCACTGAAATGAACTCCAGAATATGAAATCCCCAACCAAATACAGGTAACTTCATCAAACTGCTCTTGAGAATGTATTTTATGTATCCATGACGACCCTTCCGCAATGCAAGGTCCCACAAGTACATCCAGTCTACCTCAGTTCTATGGTTTGCTATAAGCAATACACGTTCTCTTGCAGGAACAGATGTTCCAGAAAAAACCACTTTAGTTTTGTTTATCTTCTCAAATAGAAAAGGCCACAAAGCCAGCCAAGCACCAAAACAAACAGATGTAGCTTTTCTGCTGTAATGTATGCTAAAAAGTCGCAACACTACAGCAGTCATAAAGCCACAATACACTAACATCACAAAAGCTGTTGAAAGTAGCACCACTAAACAAATCAAACCCCTTAACATCCTTAGTGGAGTTAAAGGACGGTGTCTTGGTTCGTCCTTGGAAATCCGATCTGTGTGAACTTCCATCTGTCTTTAACACTTCTCGTAATCCACCTGTTAATAGTGGTTGTACTACGCCTACTAACTACTTCCTCTTAATATGTTCTGTGATGGACAATAAGGTTCACTGGTAACAAATGAACAACAAAAACTGCTAGTTGTAAGGATAATGGTGCTACACAGCAGAGGTACTCTTTTCTTTTTGAGTAGTAGTCCTGCAAATACTTGCAGTGACTTGCTTCCAGAAGATGCACCGAAGAGAGGACTTGCTGATTGATTTGAAACACACAACCGATGGTCAGAAGTTCCCCACAAAATTGATGTAATCACGATACTTAATGTTTACCCTGCAGAGGAGTAATCAGGACGTGACTTTAATAATTTCATGTAGCAGCTGACAAAAGGTATGATACTAATTCATTGTTGATTGGTTTATATATCAAAACGCCTATGCACAAGATAAGTTAGAGAGCATCAACTTTGGAGACATCAGCATCATGCAACAGAAAGAGAAAGCATAACTTGCAAAACATTAGAGATCTTAACAGAGAAAACAAATACTTGCAATCACAGAGCCCCTTTATTTTTAAGATTAGTAAAATTTCTGGTCCATCCTGAATAATTAAGTATTCGGCAAACATGCAAGGAAGAGTAAACCCAATCATGAAGATACGATTATTGTTGATGCCGAGGTCTCAGGCATATCAGAATACTGGACACTTAGTAACTTTTCTGGGTTTTGAAGGACTAAAAAGTAAGAAACATAAAGGATTCAGGAATGAATGGTCATTTTCAATATCTTAAACTTTGTAAGGAGTACTTGATTATGGTTAACATTTTGATTAAATTTTGTAGCTTGGGACCTATGGGTATAACTTACTCTCAACGGTGAAGCTCAGCTTCCCTGTAAAGAAAGTTGATACTAAGTACTAACTAGATTCTAGCTACCAAGAAAACCAAATGTTATCTTGTGATTGACCGATAAAGAACAACGGGAAAGAAGATAACAAGGCTTCAAAACAACAAAACCCATAAGAGGCGGCAAAGGCTTCAGTGCTTCGCAGACCGAAACCAAATTGTTCTTAGTTTCTTTTCATCATGTTTCTCACACCCATAATATCATAATCTAATCCAATACACAAAACCAACCATCTCAAGGGAGTTTTTTTGACAACCCTGAAGAATATAAGATCCTTTTTATTCCAAAAAACAGACACCCCAAAACATTACACTCTTCTTCACTCAATGTGCACCAAGCATCCCATTTCATCAGCATATCCAAGCAACCAAACACAACCAGAAATGACATCACCATTTCACAAATCAAAGAGCTAAGAACAATCTTCATGTGGAAAAGCAATGCAGCAAGAACCAAAACCATGGATCTGAAACACACACCCTATAAAAAAGAACCCAAGACAAAACACACAAATGCCCTGTTTGGCTACCAAGAAAAGTGGAGCAAAATGTACAGTCAACAAAACACCAAATCCAATGATTCCATTTTCCCGATTCCGGGTAGTGAAAATGCTCAAAAACCCATGACGAAACTAGAGAGAAGGAGCTCGCTTTCGGATCCAGCGGAGCTCTGGTCGAATGTACGGCCCGAGATTCCATTGTTCAGTTGATTGTATTGCCTTTTCTCGGCAACCAAACAGAGTTGAAGAAGAAGAGAGTGGAGTTCACTTACCGGGTCAGGGGGTGCAGAGGGTGTGACGGTGTCGTTTCAAGACGGTGGTCGGTGCTTCGGCGACGACACTCATGGAGTGTGGTGGTCTCTGCTGTGATAGAGAGATAGGAGAAAAAATAATGTTTGATTAGGAATTGGGAAGGAAAAAGAAATCACGGAAAAGAGAAAAAAAATGAATTGGAAATGAGTAGAATTACGGGTTGTGCCACTGGTGAATATTATGAGGCAATAAATGGAATTGAAGTGAATTATTATTAGCTAAATTTGGGTAGGTCCACTTATTTTATTATGCTGCAGATTTAGGTTTATTTAAGCAAATGAGTCATGGGCTAGCTTATTTAGGTTTCACTTTAAAGTACTCCAATAAATGCCACTAATTATGGGGGGTTAGGCCTAATATTACTTTTAGTGCCGAGATATTTTCAAGTGATTTCTCATAATGTCGTGACATATTAGATATTTTTAATTTTTAATATTTTAATTTATTTTTCATTCAAATTAAACGAACGATCTCTCTCAGTATTTGTGTAAATAAGATGTTTTGATTATGAATAGTTGCGTTTTTATAAAAAGATCACATACTTTTTACAAATAATTTTTAACAACCAATTTTTATATTTTGTGAAATTATATAAAATCTAGAGGAAAAAATCTCGGTCATACTCATAGACTTATAAGTTAAGACTCAATCAAACAACTAAGAAGATATTATCTCGAAAATTTATACTTATATATACTCGTCTCAATTATTTTATGGGTGCGAAGCGCTCAAATGTATTGTGCCTCACCACCTTTTATTATAATAAGTATTCTCAATTACAAGCAAACTATTTACATTTTAAATGAAAATAAAATATGATAAAAAGTGCATAAAATGAATAATTCATCATTTATATGCTCAATTCATTGTCACCACCACATTCATGTGACATAAAGTAGTGTGATAAAACTACTTAATTTTGCTTTTCAAAGCATTTGTTTGGACTCACAATCGCTATTTTCAAGTAGGCACTCACATGAAAAAAAATTAAAAATTGTGATCCAAATAAAAAAAAAAAAAAAAAAAAAAAAAAATTGGAGTCTAAAATACAAAGTTACAAACTATTGAGCTTATGATTTTAATGTTTTTTTTTTAAAAGGTGACTGGGAGGCCCAATGGGTCTCCAGGTGAAGTTTGTACATTCAAGTTAAAAGCCCAAATATACTTTCCTATCAGCCCACACCTCAAATTATAGCCCAAAGTTCCGGCCCATAATATCGGCCCAGCCCAGCTATAGAAGAAGAATTTGCGAGAACTTGGAAACCAAGAGATCCTTTGTTTCTTCCCCACTACTCCAAACTGAGTCTCTCCACAAACAAAACCCTCTCTTCGCTTCTCTCCAATGGCAGCAATGGAGATCGATTCTGCTGAATACAGGCTCAGGTGCGAGCTTCGAGGTCACGAAGACGACGTAAGATCTCTCTACTCCACTCTTAACCAGTCATTTTGACTTCAAGTCAATCGTCTAGCTCTATATCTCTATTCTTATGCGGAAATGATGTCAATTTCGACTGCATTAGGTCTTACTGATTCGGATTTAAGGACCTGTCAATGAATTTTTTGAGTTGATTGTGCTGAGTTATGTGATCGTAGGTTCGCGGTATTTGTGTGTGCGGAAATGATGCGATAGCGACTTCGTCGAGGGACCGAACTGTGAGGTTCTGGTCGCTGGACGAGTCCGACAAGCGCAAGTTTGCTGCCTCGAAGATTTTGCTGGGTCATACGAGTTTCGTGGGTCCTTTGGCTTGGATTTCGCCGAACGAGGAGCTCCCGGAAGGCGGGCTTGTGTCCGGCGGCATGGACACTCTGGTGCTGGTTTGGAACTTGAGCACCGGAGAGAAAATGAGGACTCTGAAAGGTCACAAGTTGCAAGTCACTGGTATTGCATTGGATAATGGTGATATCGTCTCATCTTCTGTTGACTGGTGAGTTTTGTTGTCTGAGGGTTTCATTTGACTTAAATGTAGATATCATTCTGTATTTTTTGTTGGTTGTTACAATTGACCACCCATGGTCAAATTGAATCCGATTACAAAGCTCTGATTAGCAAGTCCATAAAAATGTTGTCAATCTTTAGTTGATTGCGCTGAGCTTTTTTCTGAGTTGGAATTTTGTTGAAATTGATTGAGGAATTGGAGCTTTTTGTTGATATAAAATCTGTCTATTGTGTTTGCAAGAAACTGTCAATTACAGTTAGTTTTATTGCTATCAGCGTGGTAATTTAGAAATGGTTCTGCCTCTTATAAATTTTAGTCCCCAGATTACCTGTTATAACTGTTTGTTTGACTTACCAAAGGCTCTTGTAATATTAAGGATATTTTGCTATGGGTTCCCGTCAATAATCAAAGCATACAAACTTTTCAGTTGTTTGGGATTCCAGTTTTATTATACTTGTCACAACAGTGATACAGTTACTGCGTTTTTTTCTTCTTCTTTTCATTGTAGTTCCTTAAGAAGGTGGAAAAATGGCCAAACTGCTGATGTCTGGGAGGCACATAAGGCAGCCATCCAAGCAGTCATAAAGCTCCCTTCCGGCGAAATCGTTTCAGGTTATAACATTTTACAGTCCAATTTTGGTGAATTTACATTTTTAAATTAGGGAGTATTTATGATATGTATGCAGTAATTGCTTTTTGTTCGTGTATTGATCAATTATTCTAATACTGACATAGTGTTTGAAATGGGTCTCCAAATTGTCCCCTCAGGATTCTGAATATCTAAAAACTTGGTTGTTCGTATAATGTATTTTCATTCGACATTTTGAGCCGAAAGATTAAAGATGCAAATCTGTAGTTTTTTTTTTTTTTTTTTGGGAGGGGGGTAGGGGGCAAGTGGAGGTGGTTCAGGAAATTTGATGAATGTCATTGTAATGCCAACTATGAACTTGAATTCTTGATAGAAACACTACAGTAGCCAGTAGTGCAGTGGGATAGTATTTGACTTTTGAATAAGTTTGAAGTCGGAGGGAGGTTATGTTAGGAGATGGTTAGGCTGATTCTCTTTGGACTTTAAAGGACATTGGTGGTGTCTACTGGTATGATAATTGAGATGGTGGATAGTAACAGGCAGGAAATTGCAAGGGGAATATGATAGTTGAAAAAAGAGTAGAGATGGTGTCTACTGGTATGGTAATAGAGATGGTGGATAAGGGGAATATGATGCAAACTGTAGAAATAAAGACTGAGGTGGCATTGGGTGCTGAAGAAATGAAAGATATATTTTTTTCATTTGTAGTCATTCATATATACAAAGAGATAACGGCGTGACCAAGCAGTAAAACTCAATGTGTATTAGTGCCTACTGCCTAGAAAAGGAAACGAGAATGTAGTGGGCCAAAGTTAAATGGAGCTAAACCACGAACTGAAAATGTAATTAGTAAACATGAAAAGTTGAGTACTCTGTTTTGCAATTAGAGGGGTAAGGAAGGGATGGGATGATAGTATTATAAACAAACCAAGGGGAAATGAAGGTGATCCCCTACTAGACTACAAATTTTACCTAATCTAAAAGGGTGGCCCAGTGCACAAGGCTCACAACATAGTGGGGTTTGGGAAATAGTTTTAAAAAGAGGGTTAATTGCGAAGGACAAAACACGATTTTAAAAATCTTTCCTTTTCCTTTCAAAAGCACGGGAGTTCAAAAATTTGTCCCTGAAAACCTTTCCCTTCCCATTTCCCAAATTCCTAAATAAAATCTGATCTGTGAAATCAATGCCATTTCCATGCAAATGTTTTTTTCTGGTTCGCTATTTTTTCTTCTTCATATTATTGTTTGTTCTCAAGTTACATCATTAACCCTGGAAGATAGCTGCTTATATGAGCACAACTGGGTTACACCTTCATTTACTTCTTTTTCTTTGCTGTAATAGGGTCCGTAATGATGCAAGCTGAGCCTAAATGCTGTATATACTTCTTTTTAGACCAACCAAATCAATTAAGGTTGTTCTTGTGGACTAGAAAGGGGTTTGGCATTTATACTTCAAATCAGTGTATCTCTTTGGTCTAGTTAGTAAAGGGCGCAATGGGAATTAAACTTTGCACAATTCACTACTACATCAAGCATCATCTCCCAAATAACTTTATATGCACATGTAGTGAAGCTTATTTTGCGTTTACTCATGGGCTGTAAATGCCAACAATGAGTTGAGGCATTTTGGAAGGAAAGCGTATATAAGCCCTCCAAAAATTGACCCACAGAATCAGATTGAAGCTTTGCAAATGTCCAATTTTGTCTGAATTTGTGTTGCCAATAATTATTCAATGGTCCCCACTCCATGAGGATTAAACTTAAAGCTGGGTCTAATTGTGTATCTACTTCAGGCCATAATTCAGCCCTTTTGTAAAAAGGGACAATAAAACCCATAATGAATGTAGCCTTATTGATAAAAAGAGTCACATTCTGCAATAATCAGTGAAGGTCTGTAACTACGAGTACTCGTATGAACAACTTTCTCTACCCTTTTTTTTACAGGCATCCTCAATTTGTTTAACTTTCATTTTCTTTCGCACATCATTTTTTGCGCATTTGGACATTTTTATTGGCCTTTTTGTTTCTGCATGCAAGCATTTTGATGTCTGTCTGTTTGACTGCATTTGCTGGGTTCATAGTCAGTCATAATAGTAGTTTCATACAATGAAACTTTATGTATAAGAGGTGTACATCCAATGATTGTTTTAAGTATGAAAAACTGACTGTTATCTATTACAATCCAGGTTCAAGTGACACAACTTTGAAACTTTGGAAAGGAAAAACATGTGTACACACTTTTGTTGGGCACTCAGGTTTGCTTACTCTCTCTCTCTCTCTCTATATATATATATATATATATATATATATATATATATATCTTTGCTTTGATACTTTTAGAGTATTTGCTCACCGACCTTGCAAATGAGCATCAGAACCTTTATCAGTTACCATAGGAATTAATAATAAGTTGGTTGCTTGTAACTATGTATTGTGAACCAATTTATTCACCCTATGTAGGGACGTATGTCAATCTTTTGCTTGATGGGCATCCAACTCTCTCCAAATTTTGCTATTACTTCATATGAAATATTATATAATGCATACACTCATGCTCCGAGGATTGTGCAGATACGGTACGAGGCCTCGCAGAAATGCCTGGTTTGGGAATCCTTTCAGCTTCTCATGATGGGTTAGTTAATTACTCAACACTTAAGTTTACAACTCATAATGCCTTTTCTGTTCAAATCAACATTGCAATTTGCTCTTCAAAAAACTTAGCTCTTACACTAGAGACTGTAAGTAATTCTGTGATTGGAGAACCAGCTTCTAATCAATTTTACTTTATTGCTTTTATTACCATATCAGGCTAACAGAATTGCAATTTACCCTTGGTACTCTATTGGTTTTATTTGTTATTGCTCTTTCTTCAAATTGTTCTTGCTTCTTTGTTTCTCTACTTAGTTACCACTGTTTTTTTCAAATTAAATTTTGTACTCTATTCTTCATTCTTTGGCATGAGTTTATGTAGTTTTTATTTTTATTTTTAATCAGTCTCTCTGATTTTGATTGTTTGTTAATTGCTACAGGTCCATCAGGTTATGGGCACTAACTGGTCAAGTATTAATGGAGATGGTTGGCCATACTTCCATTGTCTATTCAGTTGATTCACATGCATCAGGACTTATTGTTAGCGGTAGCGAAGATGGTTTTGCCAAGATTTGGAAAGGTGATTGGTTCTGGTCATTTGGCTCTTATAGAGCTTAACTTGCATTGGATGAACATAATCTTTTATGATGCTTGAGATCTACTCTTCATTTATATATTTATCATGTAATTCTTTTTTAGAAGTATGCCAAGAAAGAGTGTAGAATAATTGAACCTCTGTAAATGAGAAGTAACTACACTTCACCAGTATTAGATAAGGTATGTGAGCTAAAGTGAACAATAGACTAACTCTTGGTAAAGTTACATTCAGATTTTAAGCCAGCTCAAAGAGCATTGACCGACCCATACTCTTCTATACTAGCACAAAAAGAATATCCCTTTTTAGTAAACTTTTCTCCCTATTCACCTCTACCCATATATTTATACCTATGTAGGTATGGAAATATTTTATCCTGTTATTAGACTTGGACACGGTTAATTTCTTAAGGTAATACAATAATGGAAAGATGATTGATGTTATAGAGGAACGAGCAACTCAAGGCTTCTTTTTATTCTCACTCTGTTGGGTCTGTCCCATCAGAGATCCTCACCAGCAACAATTGTTACAAATACAAAGCCTTAATATTCATTGACATGGGTAATTGTATTGATTGTTTTGTAGCAAAATGCAATAGTTTTGGTCTTTCTGACTGAATGTGTATGTGTTATATGTGGTGTGTGCTGTTATTTTATCTGTAAATGCATGTCATCTTGCAGACGGGGTTTGTGTTCAGAGTATAGAGCATCCTGGTTGTGTCTGGGATGCCAAATTCTTGGAAAACGGGGATATTGTGACTGCATGTTCAGATGGAGTTGCACGTATTTGGACTGTGCATCAGGATAGGATTGCTGACCCACAGGAACTTGATGCATATGTTTCACAACTTTCACAATACAAGTGCAGTAGGTGTGATCCACAATCAGTTACTACTTAATAGTATGTGATGTAATGCCCCCCATGGATTTGTAATGGATGTATAACATGTGTATTTTGGCTTGTTTTAGGAAGAGGGTTGGGGGATTAAAATTGGAAGAATTACCTGGGCTGGAGTCCTTACAAGTTCCAGGTGGGGCTTCAATTGTACCTCTCTCTCTGAACCTTAATTCGATGATAATTTATATTTTAGTTTGCTAAATTGTTTTTGTTTTATAGAGGACTGTATTTTTTGTCACTGGATTTATGCATTTCAAGTTGACCTGACAAGCTTGGCTGACTTGAAATCGAAGATCAATTAGTCATACACATCAACATGAATTTAGGTATACAGGCAATGTTAAGGGTGATGTCTGCTTTTTAGCAAGGTCGATCAACAAAATGAAGAACCATGTTGTTGGTTAGGAAGGGGATATTTTCTTGGATGCTGGATTTTCTGCTGCCTTTTAAAATCCAGTGTTCCAAACTGTGACCACTGTTGACTGGCCAAAGTTATTTCTTAGTTGCTGTTTTGAGTCTCTTCATGTTGATGTCATCCTTTTTTTTTTCTTTTCTGACCAGGAACTGCTGATGGCCAGACAAAAATTGTCAGGGAAGGGGATAATGGTGTGGCATATTCATGGAACATGAGGGAGCAAACATGGGACAAATTAAGATTCAGTTTCATATCTTTATCAGTTATTAACTTGTTTCACTTGTTATACTCTTCACTTGGCTTTGCTGGATTCCTATCACTTGAATGTGTGCTGCATGAAGTGATTTCGATTGACTTCTGATTAACATTTGTTGCCATTTTTCATCCTTCTAGGTTCTCTCATCTTTAAATGCGTTGAAATATTTCATATTGAAGTGTAACAGTATAATAAAGTTAAATCTAAAAGAAAAAAAAACTTTTGGCAGTTTGATGCTCTGCTAAACATTAATATGTATCTTCACTAGTTCAGTTGACCAGCTCTCTTTTATTAAGTGCTCAATTAAGGGATATAGCATCTGTTTATTGTCCAGTAAAGATGTGGTACTACGTTGTTTGCTGTATTAATTTAAATTTGCCATGCCTTTGCTCATTCGTTTAATTTATGTGTTATGAACTAATGAGTGCTATAGATTTGGTGTATTTTGAAAGTGGTTAGGGGATTAGATGAAAGTGATTATTTGTTTTTTTTTTTAATATCCTTTTTCTTGATTTGTTGAGTTTCATTCATGTATTTTAAACCAGGTTTGATGTGCACCTAATAGCTATTCATTTTTGACATATTTTGCTGTTTGCTGCATTTTTTTATCAGTTGAGCTACGCAATAGGGGGTAGCTCTCTCCTTCAAGGGGGGGGGGGGGGTTCTCTTCTTTTAACCCCACCCCTACCCGACTCAATGAGAGTTGAACCTACGACCTCTCACGAGGAGATGTGTGTCTTGACCATTGAGCCATCCCCTGGGCGTCATTTTTGAGATTTAATTTTAAAGTAAACGTTTTTGTCATTTCCATGTAAAGTTATGCTAGACTAGAAGTGGGCATGCTTGCATCATTGTTAATTAGTTATATTTTTTTATATTCTTAATCAAAAAATGATTCTAAATTGTGGCTGGTTTATTTGTCCTTGTGAGATTCATAATTGTTGAACACAGTCAAATGTCAACTCTTTCTATTTGTTTTCCTCTTTCAACACACACACGTGATTTTTTTTTTCTTTCATAAATCATACTCAGATCTTTATTAGTGGAATTTCTCCTTAAATTGTAGATTGGTGAAGTTGTTGATGGACCCGATGACAGCATGAAACGCCCCATTCTTGATGGAGTCCAATATGATCATGGTCAGCATCTTACTTCTTTTGGGAACATGTTCTCTGGGTTGCTTTTACTGTATACATTGTGTTAATCCTTTCTTATTATATGTTCTGTAGTATTTGACGTGGATATTGGAGATGGTGAACCTATTCGTAAATTGCCTTACAATCGATCAGGTAACTTTGTTTATCTCAATTTTATGCTTGGTGTGATTGAATTATAATGGTCAGTTATTCATTTTTGTCACTCTTGTGGATCACTTTTATTCTGCTAATAATTTTCCGGCCGTTTTTATTTGGCTATAGGCTGAATATGGGAATTATGTGCTAAACTTTTTTACTTTTACTTTGTGGCCTCTATATTTGTTTGGTATTTTAAGTTACTGTTGATGGCTATGTAGTACAATGTAGTTTACAAATATTTGAAAGCACCTATATTTGTTTATTACATCAGCTCTGGTTTTCTTGTATATGATACTCTAATTACTATTTGACTTAACATAATTGTTGGCAAATGTATCATGCATGTATCTGTTACCTGATTAATAATGATAAAGATATATCCAGATAATGCGTATGATACTGCTGACAAGTGGCTTCTCAAGGAGAATCTTCCTCTTTCCTACCGTCAACAAATTGTAGATTTTATACTTCAAAATACTGGACAAAAGGACTTCACTCTCGATTCATCATTCCGTGATCCCTTCACTGGTGGTAAGTAGAGTGTTCTTATGACATGACTACTAGAAGTGGTTTATTAGGTTCAGTGTCCTTATTGGCTTTCTTTCAGTGCAATCAATATTCTCATTTTTATTGCCATTGTATCTTTAGCCAATGCTTATGTACCGGGAGAATCTTCCAACAAATCTGGTATGTATGTGTCATTAAAAGACAATTCCATTCTTTTCTCGTATTCTTAATTTTTTTTTGCCGTCTCCAATATGAGACTCTGTTGTTTGTTCTAATAACGTTGATATTGTTATTACAGCAGCTGTATCTGCGAAACCTACTTTCAAGCATATCCCTAAGGTAAGCTCTTATGGTTTATGTTTTAGTTCTATGATTGACGAGCCCATTCTGCTCCATTTTATACTGTTTAGTACCCTGTTGACAATGATGTGTTAAACAGTATATGTTATGCTGTTTAGTACCAGATAAAATATGCTGTTATTAATATATATGTATATGTATATATAAATATATATAGTGCTATGTGAATCTCTGTAGCTAATTAAGTAGTTGGGGCTGAGTTGAGTGTCAACTGCCCACCTTCAATTGTTGTTAAATGTGTCAATATCCCACCTTTATATACTATATATACTTCTTTCCAGGGATTAGGAATTGGTTGTCATAAAGTTCTTTACTGTTTTCTTATTCATTTGTATTCTTCAAACATTTTGTTTCCAGAAAGGAATGCTTGTTTTTGATACGGCTCAGTTTGATGGGATCCTCAAAAAGATCACAGAGTTCAATACTACCTTACTATCTGATCCGGTAGGTTCCTTGCATGGGCAAATGTTCTTTATGATGCATAAGCTAGTTTCATTTGTTTCTAAATATTTCTGTTTTCTGCAATAACAAATGGTCTTCTCCCACCAAATATGCATGTTCTTATTGTTGTGATAGTCTTTAAATATTAGACTCAGGTTTTGAGGACGACTGTAGTTCTTGGTATTCTAGTTGTGCCGTGGAATCTTCTAACTTATCATGCACATCTCCTGGATTCTAATATTTCAAACTCCACTTCAATTTAATTAGTCTCTCTTCCTCTTATTCTTCTATTTATTTTATATATGTGTATTATCTTTAATGATGGCCCATGATCTTTTGCAGGATAAAAAGAGCTTGTCAATGACAGAGCTTGATATTTCCAGATTGGTTGCAATTGTTAAAATTTTGAAGGACACATCACGTTATCACGCGAGTAAATTTGCCGATGTTGACATAGCTTTGTTGCTCAAATTGCTAAAATCGTGGCCACCTGCAATGATGTTCCCAAGTTAGTATACCTAATATTATGTTGCGACACTTCACAATGAAGTGGCTAGTTTGAACCTCCCATTTTTCTTATTAAGTTGTGACACTTCACAATGAAGATAACCTATACTTTTTGTGTTCAAAAGAAATACATTGAGGTTTAAGAAGTGGTCAAGTGGGAGTCTATGTATCATTGTATGCATGAGATCATGGTTTGAATATTTTTTAAGCTAGATGCATTTCAAAGATATATGGAGAATTCACCTCTTGAAGTCATGTTCATGACTTGCAAGTTTAGTTATATTAATAAAATTTGGAGTTCAATATGTGAAAGGTTCCAACTTCCAACACATCATATATATGAAGTTTGTGGTAGTTGGTAATGAAAATTGTGAAGGTATTTCATTCCGTTATTATAAATGTTCTATTTTTCACCCAAATATATCTGCCTACATGCGTAACTGCACATGATGTGCAAACATATACTCTTTATTTCATGGTCGTTTCATTAGTTTGGCAAGTCTTCTATAAGACATTTATACAATATTGTTAGTGTTAGATAATCTAGAAAGTGAAAATATAAAGACTTGAAATTTGGGAATATTGTTTACCTTCAATATAGGACACATACATAGAAATGATATTGGATATATCAATGTCTTGCAACATTTATATTGGAGTATGTTTTGATTACTCTGTAATTGGTCTGCCCATTACAATCACCCTTTTTCACACTTTCATTTTTTTGTAATCACTCGGCTAATATATTTTTTTTCCTGTAGTTATTGATATGGTAAGGATGGTCATCCTGCACCCAGATGGAGCCACTCTGCTTTTCAAGCATGCTGTTGATGAAAATGGTTTGAGTTATTTTAAAATATTTACTTTTGTTCCTTGTTTCATTTGCATCACAAACACATATGCTCATTGACAAGACCTAATAAGGCTCTCTCTCTATATTTTGCATGTTTTGGGGTGTTGGAAACTGTTGATGATAATGCATACGTAATTTTGAAACTTGAATTTTATGCGTGAGCTTATTACCTTGTACCTATAATTTTAACCAGATACACTAATGGATTTGATTAAAAGAGTCACGACAGATCCTGCTCTTCCCGCAAACCTTTTGACCAGCATACGTGCTGTGACTAATCTATTCAAGAGTTCTTGCTACCATGGCTGGCTATCAAAGCATCGCAGTGAGGTTAGCTTTTATTTTTCTATTATTATCTGCAGTTCACGTGCACATAGAAGCTTGGTAATAATGTTGGGCAAAAACTTGTGAACCCTAAACTCATGGTTTTTAACCTTATATGGTGGTTCTTTTTTTACTGATCTTGCAGATTCTTGATGCATTTTCTAGCTGTTGTGCATCTTCTAATAAGAATGTGCAGTTGTCATATTCAACCTTGATACTCAAGTAAGTAATCTCTACTTGATCTATGTACACATATTAGTTCTCCTAGAAATTTAACCCTTCGCACCAATTAAACTATTTTGTAAGGATAAAGTACCCAATTGGTCCCTGTACTATCCAAAATGGATCAAAATGGTCCTTGTACTTCATTTTGATAAAAAAATGGTCCCTGTAGTATCCAAAATGGTCCCTCCGTCCAATTCCGTCAAAAAATTACCGTTAAGTGCCTACGTGGATTTTTTTTTTTCATTTTT
>JAYMTK010001301.1:0-16874 GCA_036897405.1 Pelargonium myrrhifolium | reverse complement strand
TTTGCCTTTCATTTCCAAAGGGGTGCTCAGATTAGTGTAACCGTGTCATCAGTCAATAAGATGCTAAAATTGCATGCAACTGATGAGGCTGTACCAGTTACACCTGGCATACAGCTCGTTGAGGTGACAGCCCCGGCATCATCGGAGAGTTATGCTGAAGTTGTTAGTGCAGTGTCATCCTTCTGCGAATATCTTGCACCGTAAGAACTCTTACAATCTTTGCTACTTTCACTAGTCCAATATTATATGCAATAGGTCCAGATTCTCATGGATCCAGGATACAGCCTGATGGGATCCTTGGGCGCACAGCATATAATTTGCATTTTATTTTTGGTTTCCTGCAGGCTCTTGCATTTGTCAAAACCAGGTGTGTCAACTGGGGTTGTTCCTACCGCTGCCGCAGCAGCTGCATCCCTTATGTCAGATGGTGGCGGCACAACCTTGTAGCAGTCGTCCATGACATTAAGATGACAGTGAGATGGCTGATTCCATATCTTGCTTTTTTACTTGGCCCTACTCAATCTATAAGAAGAATATACCTTGTTCAGGATACACTCGAAAGCAATTTTGAGATCACAAATACAGTTTGCACATGGTAAATGGGACGTGCATTGTATTCGCCATTTGTGTAGAAAAGTTTGATACCTGAGTGAATTCCTTTCAGGTAGGTATGTATGAATGTAATACTTGAATTAATTGGTGCGATGTGCAATCATGGAAGGAAATAACTAGTGTATTTGTACTATGTAGCTGATAAAATCAGGAGTTGAATGAAAATCACATTACATGAGCAGTGATTACAGCAGACTCGCATAGTTTTTTATTTTTATTTTTTATCAGCAAGCATAACATTATTTCAATTGTCACTTCTACTATCACTTGAAGTGACGTTACTCTTCAAATATAAGAAATAAGAGATGGCCACAATTATTGTCTTGTCCGTTACCCTTGATGAGAGGAGTCTTGTGTGAAAGCTCGCAATAATTGTCATGTCTGTTACCCTTTTGCATGCCCGAATTGCAATTTTGTATCACTCTACGTTGCTTGATACGAGACAATGTAAATTGATTTTTTTTCTTAACGTGCCAATGTGAGAGCTTTGAGTGCCAATTGAAGGTTGATGAATGGGCCATATGAAAGGGTAATGTGGCACTTGGTTGTGGGGATGAAGTGTGTGTGGCGCGTGTGCTACTGGGCTGGTACCTTTGTGTCTGACTCAATCTTTTTTGGGTCCGACTCAATTTTATTTTGGATCGTTATTTTTTCGTGTCGATCCCCTTGAGGTAGCAAACGTATAAATTCCCCTCGATGAATTTTTGGTGGGACCATCTTTGATCTTAGTGCTCTCTTAGCTATCAAGGTTTTGCCCTATAGTGATAGTTTCAAGTCCAATTCGAACCGTTTTAAAATACGTATCGAACTTTTAATGGTTGAATTAATTATAAATTTTCATATACTACCTGTTATAATTAACTTAACTTAAAAGTAAATTTAGTTCTATCAAGTGCAATTGCATTATAACTGGTAAGGAATGTCTTGTTGCCCTTGTGATTCTCATCGTCTCGAATGAGAATAAGGCTTTGTTTGTTTACTCTACTCCAAAACTGTAAGGAGCAATAAGTAGGCCTGTTCATTTTAGACCGGCCCGGCCCGGAACCCACCCGGACCCGGACCAGGCTCATCCGGTCCGGTCATATCTTCTCTTGCTTCGGTCCGGTTCGGTCTGGGCCAAACCCGGACCCGGACCGGTTTCTAATAAAATTACGCTTTTAACCCTCAATTGACTTAATATGAAAATCTAAAAATAGGACTTTTGTGTAATTTTATTAACTATTAACCAACCCTATCTCTAACTCTCTAACAACAAGCCTACTCACAGTCACAGTCACACTAAATTCTCGGTCTCCTCCTTTTGCTTCTCCTCCGCGACCCCCATTAATCCTCTGCGACGCAGCAAGCTCCGCCGGACTTCTGGGTTTTCCTTTTTTTCTTCAAAGGTGACTCTTGTTGTGTTCTTGTCATTGTTGTGTCCTCTGGGTTTTGAAAATCATTTTTAGTATTTGTTTGTTTCTCTTTCTGGGTTTTGTGATTGAAAATCTGGGTTGCTGGTATATTTTGGATGCTGAAGAAATCTGGGTTTCTGGAATAAGGAGAGATCATGGTCTCTTATTGACAAGTTTGACCTTATACTTTCAAAGTTCTTCTCCAATTAAGTTCATAACTTATGATTACAAGGTCACATAAATGTTGTAAGAATCGTAATTTATGAATCATAAGGGAGCTCTGTCCTTGTAAGTAATTTAGATTATTTTTTAGAAAAAAAAGAGGAGAGAGAGAGATCCGGGTCAACCGGGCCAGCCGGGTAGTGTCCGGTCCGGTCCGCCGGGTTTCCGGTCCGGTCTGGGTTAAACCCGGCACACAGCCGGTCCGGGTCCGGGTTGATAAATTTGCCTCCGGGTCCGGTCCGGTCCGGGTCAAATGAACAGGCATTTAACATATTACGGCAAAATAATAGTGAGAAAGAAAGAAGAATAAACAAACATGAAGATGGCTTTACTACTGTGAGCAATGGAATAGCAGTAGCAAGCATTTGAGCCGTACGTGGATCTAAAAATTTGAAAGAAAAATCAAATCTTTAATTTTGACCAGGTGGAGTCGTAGCAGTAGCAAACAATGGAGTTGTTCAGGTGGAGCAGATCTGATTTGCAAATGGCGCAATCTGATCTCGTATTCTGGGTTTCCTTTGTTGGTGTTTAATCCTGATTTTAGGAATTTTTATTTAGGTTGCGTTTGGGAACATGGATTTGATTTGAAATTCAAAATTTGAAATATTGTATTTCGAATACAAATATATTGTTTGGCAAATCATAGAATTTCAAATGACAAGATAGGAGCTGTCATTTGAGATCTCATGTTATAAGCATGTTTTGAATGCTATTGGATTTGACTCAAATCCAAATCCAAATTCTATGAGTTCCCAAACATCTCATTTGTCTCAAATCCAACATTTCAAATGAAATGCTGGTTCCCAAACATATCAGTTATTTTAATTATTATTATTATTATTTGTCGTTTGGAGTTAGTGGTTGTTTGCAGCAAATCATGTTTCCCATGTATGTAGTTAGTGAAAGTCTATAAATTAGTTTGTTAATTTCATTGTATCCGCAGAATTGCAAGTATTAGTAAAAGAGTCTTACTATTATACAATTTTGTGTTGTGTCCTTTCTTTTCTAACAGTGGTATCAGAGCCATGGCTATGAATGGCTCAACCCAAATTTTTGTCCTTGTCTTGGATGGAAAAAACTACAACTGGTGGACAGTCCAAATGAGAGTGCTTTTTGATTGCCACGAGTTGCTAAAGATCATGGAGAATAACTTTGAAGAGGTCGGAGAAAATGCAAGTAACGCACAAAGGACTACTCACCGTGATACCAAAAAGAAGGACAAGAAGACGTTGTACTTTATCCATCAAGGAGTGACAGATGAAGTTTTCGAGAAGATTACAGCTGCAACCACGTCAAAACAAGCCTGGGATACTCTAATGACGACATGCAAAGTTGCCGAGAAAGTTAAGAAGGTAAGACTTCAAACTCTGAGACGTCAATTTGAAATATTGCAGATGGAGCCGTCCGAGTCCATTCAAAATTATGTAAGTCAAGTTCAGGCGTTGACGAATCAAATGAAAGTTTATGGAGAGAAGTATGATGAGCAAGCTATTGTGGAAAAGATTTTTTGGTCCCTGACTACCGAATTCGACAACGTGGTGGTAGCCACTGAAGAAGCTCATGATCTATCCTTGATGTCCATTGAAGAACTGTCAGACAATTTGCAAGCTCGTGAACAATGAATGAACGAGAGAAAAGCTCGCAAGCCAATTGAGCAAGCTTTACAAGGGTGTATTGAAGATGGTCAGAGTAGTGATGCGAGCAAGAGACAGACAAGTTCTCGTGGGAGAGGACGAGGACGTGGTGGTCGATTCCAAAATTTTTGAAGCCGTGGTGGTCACAGCAACAACTATGGGTCTGGAGGCAGCCAAGAAAATGATCAAGAGAAGGCCGATTTTAATCGACACCAATACACAAGGGGCCGTGGACGTGGACGCGGACGCGGGAAAGGACAGTATGATAAGTCTAATATTGAATGCTTCTCATGTCATAAATTTGGTCATTATTCAAGTGAATGCAGATACAAAAATAATGACCAGAGAGCTCATTACACTCAAGAAGACGAGGAGCAAAACCATACTCTTTTAATGGTTACATCGGAAAGCGAGATACCAAACAATTGCACATGGTTCCTTGACACCTGTTGCACTAATCATATGTGTGGCGATATTAGCTTATTTGCAGATCTTAATGAATCGTTTAGAACGAGAGTCAAATTTGCATGTGATAGCAGCATACCGGTGACAGGAAAAGGCCGGATCCTTGTCAACTTGAAGAATGGAGATCAAAAATATATTGCTGATGTATTTTATGTACCCGGAATGAAGACGAACTTGTTGAGTGTGGGGCAGCTGGTCGAGAAAGGGTATAAGATGGCTCTTTGCGATAAAAAGTTCTCTATTTCTGATAAAGAAGGTACATTTATTCTTTCGGCTCCCATGACAAAGAATCGTATGTTTCAAGTTGATATTTCTGGCAGCGCTTATCATTGTCTTAGCACCATTATAAAAGACGATTCTTGGCTATGGCACCTGTGATTTGGACACCTCAATTTTCGCAGCTTACAATTGCTTAATCAAAGAAAATTGGTGAATGGCATGCCTCTCATCCGACATCCCGAACAACTATGTGAAGCTTGTATTGTCGGGAAACATCACAGAGCACCATTTACAATACCAAGGGAGCAACACACTTCTCAACCACTTGAACTCGTCTACTCTGACGTTTGGTCCTATGAATGTCATGTCCAATGAATGTCATGTCCAACGACAACAATAGGTACTTTCTGACTTTCATTGATGATTTTACTCACAAAATATGGGTTTATTTTCTTCAAAGAAAGTCAGAAGTATTTGATCATTTCAAGAAGTTTAAAGTGCATGTTGAAAGGCAAAGTGGTTATCCTATAAAAGTATTGCATACTGATGGTGGAGGTGAGTACACCTCTAATGAATTTATGGAGTATTGTGAAGAGCAGGGTATTCATCGTGAAGTGACCATTCCGTATACTCCTCAACACAACGGAGTAGCCAAACGGAAGAACATAATTATCTTGGACATGGCTAGGAGCATGTTGAAGACCAAAAACATGTCTAATTGTTTTTGGGCTGAGGCTGTTTCATGCTCTATGTAGATCTTAAACTGGTCGCCGACGAAGGGAGTTTCAAATTATAATCATACACCTGCAGAAGCATGGAGTGGTTTCAAACCAAGCGTGAAGCATCTGAAAGTGTTCAGAGCAATTGCTTATGCTCATGTTCCAGCAGAGACCAGAACCAAGCTAGACGATCGAGCTCAAAAAACTATCTTTGTCGGCTACAAGCGTGGTGGATACAAATTCTTTAATCTGGTGACAAAGAAAGTCATAGTCAACCGTGATGTTACATTTGCCGAAGAAGAAGCGTGGAATTGGAACAAGAGCAATGAAGATCCAAAAAAATGTGTTCTTTCGATTCTTGAGGAAGAACCTGAAGTTCCTATTGTAAATGAAGCACCAGCAGCACGTCCCGACTTGCCGGAATTTGAAGAACAACCAAGGAGGTCTCAAAGGCACCATCAACCACCTGCACGCCTACAAGACTATGAGTTAAACTTTGATGACAAAGTTAATGATGATGGAGAGCTGGTGCATTTTGCCTTCTTTGCAGATCTTGAGCCCGTAACATTGGAGGAAGCCATTCAAAATCCAAAATGGATAATGGGTATGCATGCAGAACTTAGAGCAATCAAAAGAAATTATACATGGGACCTCACTGATCTCCCGCGAGGCCATAAGGCAATTGATGTCAAATGGGTTTTCAAAAAAAAAAACGACAGCGAATGGAGTTGTGGAGAGATACAAGGCAAGGTTGGTGGCAAAAGGATTTGAACAAAGAGCCGGCTTTGATTATCAAGAAGTGTTCGCGCCGGTAGCTCGCATGGAAACAATCAGACTTATTATTGCAATGGCAGCTCAAAACCATTGGAAAATTCATCAAATGGACGTGAAGTCGGCGTTTCTTAATGGTCCACTTGAAGAAGAAGTGTTTGTAAAGAAACCTCCTGGTTTTGTGAAGCAAGGAAGCGAGCATAAAGTATACAGACTCAAAAAGGCTTTGTACGGCCTAAAACAAGCACCACGAGTTTGGAATAAGCGCATCGATTCATTCTTCCTTGAAGATGGTTTCGATAAATGCCCATCCGAACCCGCTTTATATGTGAAGGTCAGTGATTGTGGTGATGTTTTAATGGTCTGCTTATATGTTGATGATTTAATGTTTACAAGTAACAGTGTAAGCATGGTTGAAAGTTTCAAGCGGTCCATTATGAAAGAGTTTGAGATGACTGATTTGGGATTGATGTCCTATTATCTTGGTGCCGAAGTTGCTCAAAATGACAACGGGATATTCATATCTCAAAAGAAGTATGTGGCTACTATCTTGAAAAGGTTTCAAATGGAGAACTGCAATCTGGCAAAAACTCCCGTTGAAGTTGGCACAAAGCTTACAAAGAAATGAGAAGGGTCACTCGTTGATCCAACCTATTTTAAGCAACTTGCGGGAAGTCTGAGGTATCTCACTTGTACACGCCCGGATATTTCTTATGGTGTTGGTTTAATTAGCAGGTTCATGGAAGCACCACACCAGTCTCACTTGCAAGTGGCCAAAAACGTATTTGACGGTATTTGAAAGGAACTCATGATTTTGGCTTACTGTGTTCTTCCACTAACAATTGTGCACTGGTTGGATACTCGGACATCGATTGGGGTGGAGATTTGGATGATCGAAAAAGCACATCTGGTCATTGTTTTATCTTTGGAAAAACAACGTGTTCATGGTCATCAAAGAAGCAAGCCATTGTTGCACTCTCGACATGTGAAGCAGAGTATATTGCTGCAGCCTCTAGTGCTTGTCAAGCAATTTGGTTGACAAATTTGATGTGTCAGATGCATACTCCATTCAAAGGTACTTTGAAGATACTTGATGATAATAGTTCGGCTATTAATTTGGCTAAGAATCCAGTTGCACATGGGAGGAGTAAACACATTGATATTCAGTTCCATTTTTTTAGGGACTTAGTTGAGAAGAAAAAGATTGAACTTCAATTTTGCAAGACTCAAGATCAGCGGCGGATATATTAACGAAACCTTTGAAGTTGGATGCTTTTGTGAAGTTCAGGAGCATGCCGGGAATTTTCAGTTATGCAGAATCAGAATTAAGGGGGCATGTTGGTGTTTAATTTTGATTCTTAGGGATTTTTATTTATGTTATTTTAATTATTATTTGTTGTTTGGAGTTAGTGGTTGTTTGCAGCAAGTCATGTTTCCCATGTTTCCTATTTTTATGGTTCACATAGTTAATGGGTTGTTTTGCTTAGAAGTCTATGTAGTTAGTGAAAGTCTATAAATTAGTTTGTTAATTTCATTGTATCTGCAGAATTGCAAGTATTAGTAAAAGAGTCTTACTAATCCCTAATTCCTTATCTATTATACAATTTTGTGTTGTGTCCTTTCTTTTCTAACATCCTCCGGCCACCAACTACAAATCGATCTGATCGAATAAGCTTCGTAAGTCGAAGAAGATCGGAGCAGGTCAGAGCAGATCGTCGGCGTGCTTGTGGTGATGTGAGATGGAGGTCCGAGGTTGAAGGAGGTCGGAGCAGGCTGGCCGCATGTGGTTCGCAGGCGTGGCTAGGATTGGCCGGAAGACAGATAAGTCAGGTGAGGACGTGAAGTTAAAGAAGAGGGTGGGAATGTAAATATTAAAAATTTTAAGGGCAAAATTTAATTAATTTTGGACAAATTAAAAATAGACACGTGTTCTTTTCTTTTTAAATTAAATATTAAAATATTCGATTTCAAAAAAAATATATATATTCAATAATTTTCATGTCGGCGCCATGTTAGAAAAGAAAATAATTTAAAACAGAAATTCCACATCAGCGCCACGTCACTCGATCTAGTGGAATACGAGCAATAGGAGAGATTCGGCTTCATTAGCCCAAAACCACCGTCTCGAGTCCTGTACGTCTTCTCGATGGAGTATTATGGGTTTTGCTCACTCCGAGATCAAAGGTGGAACACTTGAGTACAAGTTCAAAGAAGAAGGTGTTTCCGATCTATCTATCCATTCACCATCTCGGAAACTGAAGCTGTATTCATTGAAATACAGAACTCCTCATGGTAGGGGTCGATACTGTTGGATCGCTTTGCATGGTATGGTATCCTTCTCCGCTATTGGTCATCAATCACATCTCATGCATAGGCCTCCCACCCTCTCACTGAGGATGCACAAGCACCCATAAGGCTTAAAAGAGACTGGGCGCCCTATAAAAAATTGCTCCTTTTCATGAATTAACATCTTCATCGAAGCTTAGTACATAACATCTTTATTTACTCTATCTGCTAAGGTGGACGCACTCATTTCAGTTATTCAAAATAATCCAAGTGAGTTACTGAAAGTTTAATAGCTGAATCAAATTAATATAACCAAAGACAGAGGAATGAAGCTTAGAGAATGTTCATAATATCATGGTAGCCAAGTATTAGTTAGCAAATTGAGGAACAATGCATACAAGAAACTGTCAACTTGTACCAGAACCCGCGAGCACCCGAAACAACTCCAAATAGTCGGCTCTACAATCAAGACCCTCCCAGCAAAACTAACACTTTTTCGACCCAAGTACAGCCAGGAAAAGCCAGTTTCACAAAATCACCAAAATTAGATGGAAATGAAAAGCTATTTCACAAGCTATTACTAAATAACCTAAAAGAATTATCACATGCATTTACAACAAGATTTAAGATTCCCCTTCCCCATATCAAACTAGGCGGAAAAGAAGAAAAAACGTCCTACAAATACAGTTCGTGCAAAATTACATTCCTGATTGATTACGGGAAATATATTAGAACACATTTGGCAAAGGCCACACAAGTATAACCAACCAAGCCACATACCTTCCATTACACTTTTCAGGTACGTGAAAAAGCTCGACACGACTTCATTAAGCATGCATGAACTCAAACAGGGAACAGCTCCAGCGTTTCATTTCCCCAAAAATAATGAAATAATCTTCAAATGATTCATGATGATATGGGTTCATATGGGTATGAAAGCCATGGGTGCTTTAGAGCTTCGGATGCAGATGGCCGCTTTTTTGGATTTACCTCAAGTAGATGAACAACAAAGTCGATAAAACCTTGGTCTCCCATAGGCAACCGGTGCCTCAAGGATGTCTTCTTTGGTATCAGGTATTCCAGTCTGTTTGTATCCTGAATCGAACAAATAATATATTATTTAACCTTTATCATCAACATGATACCACACCACGGGTTAGTGTTGTTTACAAGAACAAGGCACTTGTTAAGGATTATGGAGTCATAATTTTCCACACAAGTAATGGGAACGATATAGCACATAATAAGAAACTTCAGTAACCAAAATATGGGCACATAAACAACAATTCGCTTCGCACCCTCCACAGATATATACGTTTCATTTCTCACTCAGTGTTGTAAATATTTTCTACATCACATGTAAACTTGATTGAAATTTGTAAATTGCATGATGCCATTAAGTTGTTAGATAATTCATTTCTGGAAAACATATTTCCATTTGGTGTCTCTAAGTCATTCAGAAAATGATAAAGTCAAATACACAGGTCCACCAGCACATTTTTGGACACCAAAGAAGGAATCTAACCACCAAAAACTGCAAAAATATAGGGATTTCATAGATTTTCAGAATACTTCACAAAGTTAAATAGCATCACAATTGTGACTCGTATGATTCTAGTGTACAAGTAATCATCTTGCATACAAAGTTACAAACTAGCACAAGCACACACTCTGTGTGCTATGAAGCACCAATTAACCATTTTGGTGACAAATTCCACTGGGTTTGTGTGCCAGACATGAATACCCAAATCCTACTTTATCATTTAAAAAATCTATTCAACGAGATTGTAATGAGTTTAATTTGAATCAATGTTAATAAGGGTTTGTAATGACTAATTACTTGGCATTTCAAAAATGGAGTTGCTTAAAAAATATAAAAGTTGGATTTTGATTTGACGCGTTTGTTTATAAATTTATCTTGAACGTGTTTAGAAACTACAAGTTCATATAATATATAATACAGATACATATTATTAATTAAACATATTTATGTATCATGACGTTTCATGTCAGGTGTTTTTTTTTTTTTTCAAATGATGAATTATGCATTCATGTGTCCTGTTTCTGTGCGTTTGTTCCCCGATACCCCCTCCTTTTTTTTCTTTTTGGAAAAGTTGGAAATAAAATGCCTTAAAAACAATAATGAATTGTTACCTGATTCCGTTCATAAAGCATGTGATTTTTTGAGAAATATTTATATGTATCCCGTCCTTTGGCAAGCATGCTTTGATCAATAGGACCTATAATTCCAATTACTCTTGCAAGTAAAGTCGCAGGCGAATCATTTTGGAAAAGGACCTGCGCATAAAAGCAAGTTTCGATTGAACTTTACAGTATAATCATGCAAAGTGTTGTACAGAAATCAACAACCAATTAAAATTCTTAAAATAACATGCATCAGGCATGTCGAATGATGCAAGTAATTTCCAGCCATGAATCATGATATACATCAAAACTGGGTGGTTCTCATGCAGTAACTCATAATGCAGCGTCAAATGTCATGTCCTAAATATAACACACCTAGAGATAACCTCAAGGAGAAAATTGCCAAGACAACAATACTCGATGAAAACTAAGCCATATTACCACTACAAACATTACTTATGATAACCTAGAACATTACATGCACAGACCAACTCTTTTTTTATCAGCAAAGTAAATAATCTTATTTAAATAACAATATTACATGCACATGATTCCAGAGGTGGAAACCAAAGAACAACCATGAACACAACTATCATCTGAAATTTTTACAAGAAACAGAAGCTAAGCAGTCAAGAAATACCATTGAAAGGGATAGTTCATAGCAGAATCCAATGTCTAGGCAGACGAGCTCCCATAACAGTTAAGGCTTAGTGATTTATGACTGGAATGCTTTGAAATTAGCAGATTTTCTCTAATTTTAACAGATGCTATAAAACATACTACATGTTATAAATGTGGGTCACTCTGACTGATTTTTATGACAGTTACAATACTTCCATATATGTTGGATACCTACTCAGGTGAGCTCATAAGCAAAACATGAATAAAACAGGTCTTATTTTTAACCCATACTTCATTTAAGAGAAAATCAAATAGCAATCTTGAATATTAAGACACAAAACTCTTACATTGCCAGTACAAAGTTCTGCCAAGATGCAGCCAAGCGACCAAATATCTATCTTCTTATCATACGAAAGTCCCAAGATAACCTCTGGAGCACGATATGATCTGGATTGAACATATGAGCAGAGATGATCTGTCTCAAAACAACTACTCCCAAGATCAATGACCTTAATCTCACATCGACTGTAGCTTTTCACCAATATATTCTCAGGCTTCAAATCACAATGTATGAGACCAAGGCCATGCAAAAACTTTAGTGCCTCCAGACACTGAATAGTAATTGACTGCAAAAAACAAACAAACAAACAAAAGAAAAAAACATACAAAAGAAGGTTCAATACCAGATATTAAAAATAATAATAATAAATAAATAAAAACAAAGATATCTGGAAGAGAACGCATTGCAGCAACCTGTAACCTTGGCATTGTGAAGTAAACTTCCCCTCCTGACTCTCTATTGAATTTATGGAACTCATATAAGTTGGCCTTGAGAAGTTCACAAACTATTAACAGATGTTCCTGCATATAGAAAAAAAAACAACTAATAAATATGCAATACAGATTCATCAAGCTGTGGCAGATAAACAGATTATGACCAAAAAATAAAAATAAAAATTACAGACAGAGTACCCCTGAATGAAGTCATTGGGATGGTGTTTTACAAGAGAAAAGTGTGCCAATTTGCACTCAACTTCGAGAACAGAATTTAAAATCATATAATGTGGTTCTAATGGAGATACTACCAGAGGAACAAACACTGAAAATTAGTACATACAGAATATGAAGGTTAAAGGGCTGTGCATTGGGTTGTAACCAGCTTAATCATCAAGGCAAGGCTCAATGAACTAAACTGCCCAGTTTCTGGATGGGCTAGGACATCCTCAAACCCGGATTTGAACCAACTTTTCTATTCCTGGGCCCAAAAGAAGAGAACTAAGGCCAGATTACTTAACTCAATATTATATTTCTAAATGACTTAAATTTTAAATATTAACATAGTAGGCGATTTTGGTCTCGATCTCAACTACATACTTAAATTGGACCTATATTTCTTGCACATCCCTGGCCAACCCAGCAAACACTGTTCAGAGATCAGGTTTCCCATTATAGATAGAATGGACTTGTAGTACAGTGTAATAACATCAAGTTCCTATTAGTCGTGGGCAGTATATCACTTCCAATCATACTCTTCATAACTTTTTGTACTCAAATGAAAGTAGATCGAATTATCATATAATAATATTGAACTCGTAAAACATTCCATGATCTGGAAAAGAACAAGGTAATGACAGCAGATACGAAAAAAATTGAAGTTGCAGACTCGCCTTCATGAAAAACTGAGAAATGCTTGAGCTATGTGACATGTTAACAAGAAGAATCGGCATCCAAATTATGTACAAGTTGAATTTCATCTTCAAACACATAAAAAGTATAAATAGTAATGCATCTCAGCAAAATCTCGATACATAGGCTTATCATTATCATATATTAGGCAAGGGTCTTGCTAAAAACTGCCCTTAGGGCAGTAAGATAAGGTTTACCACAATAGTAAATTAGTAATCATACAATTCAAGCAAGACAGAATACACATGAAGACGTTACTATTTGAGTGTAAGCAATTCGATGCAAAATATTACTTTTCACCACATTTATCGCACATGATTTGAGGCTTCAAATTTAACTATATTTTCTAACCAAATCTTTCTTGAACATAAGACAGCCAGTCCAAATTTCAACAACTTAAATTCTACTTGGACGCGATAATTTCTAACTTTTTCATATCATTGAATTTAAAATATATATATATATATATGTATTGTATTGTATTGTATAGAACTAACTCAACTAAAAGCTTAAGCTAATAATTGAAATATGACTTTGATTTTATACTTCAACACGCCCCCTCACCTTCAAGTCCATTATCGTTTTGCAAGTGGGCCCAAACACTCATGCACAGGTCTTCTTCATGCCTTGTGCTGAAATTTAATTAGAGTGGCGGCAGCGGGACTCGAACTTGTGACCTTTAGGTCACCAAATCTCTGATACCATGTAAAGAACCAATTATACTAAAAGTTTAAGTTGATAGTTGAAGGCTCAATTTAATTTTTATATTTCAACTAGATCTGGGCACCCGACACCCAACCCGACCAACTTTCACGTCAAGACGGGTTCATTTTGTGAATTTTTGGGTCAGGTTGGACAACCCTGCACAATTCAGCACATTTTGTGCCTAAAAGTTGAAATCCAACCCAAAACCTGATTTGCCAGCTCTAACTTCAACAAGTATATATGTTCATTACCGTTTCAGTAAATAATGCTAACCATTATGATACTCATCCTAAATCTTTCACGGTTTCAAGCTGGAATACTGGCCATGGTTTGTATAGAAAGGATAAGGCATGATTTAGATGAAGATAATAAAAGCATTCGAAATATTTATTCAGGTTTGGTTTGTCGTAGACAGCAATGGACGATATATATCCATAGAAAAAGTAGAAAATAATAATTAAAAAAATAAAACAGAAAGAAGAGAGTCAGTTCATCATAGCTAAGGTTTCTGAAGCAGTCACACAGCAAAGCTACTTCAACAATTAGAACTTTCCCACAGTTTTGTGGTTTCTGAAACAGTTTGATTGAGCTTGGGCATTGATAAATGGTTTACAGTTGGCTAAAACCTTTAATATCAGTAAGTTACATGTTGTACTTGTGAAGAATGCTTACTCACCCTCTAGGTGGCATGACAAAATATTGAAGGGAGCTTCTACAGAAGTTTGAAGAATATGTTCTTCTCCATGTTTTCAGACAAGCAAACCAAGTCGCTGATTTCAGAAGCAGTTACAGTTCCTCTGTTAGCTGTCATTCATTTATGACTCCCACCCACCCCTTCTCCCAATGGAGCTATTACTTAATTGGTCATGGATTGTAACGGCCTGGCCACCCCAGAAGTAATTATCTATAGTTGTATTTAAGTTGTTCCATTGCATCAATACATAAACAGTTAGAACATTGACATTGAAGAGAAATACCAAAAAAAGTTAAGAGGAATAACAGCAAATCACTCTTAAGCAATCGCACCCTCTAGCAAGGTCCAAATCTGCTTCATCAATTTCTATAGGATATTTATCATTAGGTTATATAACCCATTCTTAGTCAATAGAGATAATTTAGCAAATAAGGGGTGGGGGATCTTTTAACAAACAAAAAAGTTGTGTGTATGTGTGTGTGTGTGAGAGAGAGAGAGAGAGGGATCTACAAAGCAATAAACTGCAACATGAACTAAAACAAAGCCACTATGATTGAACCTAGAATACTGAAGCATGCAGAGCAGCTGTCTAATTAAAACAACAATGTTAATAAAATTAAGCAAGAAAATATATATAATAGGAATTTCAGGAAAGAGCCCACTTACTCGGTAATAAAAGTAATCATACAACCGAAGAATGTGGTACTTGTCAGCAGGATCATGCTTGTTGACAAACTTCAGAAGCTTTATCTCATCAAGACTCTGGTCAAAGAAATCCTTGTTGTTTTTTATAATTTTGACACAGACATCCATGCCTGTATGCAGGTCATGTGCTTGTATAGCTTTGCTAAATGCAGCTGACCCCAGATACTCAGTAACATGATAGCGGCCAGCTATTACTGAATTTAAAACAACATGAAAATTCTTGTCCTCCTCAAAGCCAGTTCTGAAGAAAAGGAAGTAAAACAAAATGTTGGATGGAAGCTAAGAAAATTATAGGAAACATTTGAAAAGAAAATAGGTGTAACTCAATACCACTGCTTGCTTTGACAAAATAAAAAAACGCAAAAGAAAATAATGAAATTGATAACTATAGGATCAGTACAATTTACAGGCAGTGACTCAATGCAAAAAATATCCAACCCCTCCCTGATCATAATTTCAGTTTACCACCGAGACTTTCTATTTGAATAATGTCCCATGGTTGAAGTATTCCACATTAAAAGAATACTGTGTTCATGACCAACTAGTATACTAGTTGGGCCTTGCGTTTAGTAGCTATGGCTTTGTGGTTAGAGTAAAATCTAACATGGTATCAAAACTGGTTTGGTCTTGGACCTATGTGGTGCCTTCATATCAATTCTTGTTCCAAAAGCAAGGTCCATTTCTGTTGTTCGGTTTGCACATGAAAGAGTTTAGATATCGCATATTGAAAGAATGTGAAGTTTATGAGCACTTGATATATTAGTTTGGCCCTCTACTTAATAAATTAGGTTCTAAGTTGGAGTAAAGTTTAGATTCCAACAAGGATTTTTGCTAATAATCAAATAATTATTTTACCATGCCAAAGAGATATCCATGGAGATGGGGTGTTGAATGGTTTAGGACTGGACTGGGAATTTTGGCTAAGTTTCTAATCGAACACTGGACCAGACCAAAAACGACCAGAACGAGACCGAACTGATTGGACCAAATTAAATTGGAAAAAAAATCTGTTGGAAAAGTTTTGAGAAACAAAAATAGGAAATATGATGTATATAACTGAGAAAAAATGAACCTAAAGTAACAAAAATTAATTTCTAAAAGCCGAGGCGCATATGAGGCGTAAGGGTCCTCTAAAGCTGAGGCGTGAGGCGCACTTTCAAAATTTATGAAAAATATTAAAAACTTAAACATTACATTTACCAAACTATGTTTGTCATATAAAAAGTTTATAATATAGATAAGACTTTCACTATTCCACTATATTTTTTGAAGTATCAGACTTTCATTATATTGTATGGCGTATAATACTGTAAACTGACTTGCTATTGCTACTTCAATTTTTCTATACAAAAACTAGAATTACAGACTTCATATAGCTGGAGTAACACTATTCATAGAAACATTTTGATTTTTGAAACCCTCCAAATGACTTTTCAGATTTCAAAATTCCATTTTACAATACAAAAATCAATTTTTATATTGTAAAATGGAATTTTGAAATATGAAAAGTCATTATATTTCATGGACTAATTAAATACATCAACATTCAAAATTTAAAATCGAATTATGAAAACACAAAAATTAAGTCATAAATTTAGTGAGGCGCGCCTCAAATGCGCCTTTGGTACTGATGCAAAGCGTGCGTCTCATGCGCCTCTTCGAAGTCGCCTCGCCTCAGCCGTTTTGAGGTTCAACAGTGCGCCTCGCAACTCAGACGCGCCTAGGCGCGCGCCTCATGGGCTTTTTAAAACACTGGTCACGACCAAATGACGGGGACTGAGATCAGACCGAAGAATTTTACAAAGGACATGACAACCTATTCGATCCGAACCAGTATGGTTGGGTCCAAAACTTAGATCTTGACCCAACTATGAACATCTCCACATTGGTAAAATATAGGGATAAAGGCAAAATTAGTACCTAAACTTTGACGCGAAACTCAATCTAGTACCCGAACTTTTATTGTACCAGAGTTAGTACCCACACTTTCATTTTGAAC
>JAYMTK010001300.1:0-16875 GCA_036897405.1 Pelargonium myrrhifolium | reverse complement strand
GCTATCCGCTCTGCTAAGGTCCTCCTCAGACCTATTCTGCCCGGTGTCCCTGTATAAAGCAAGAGAATCAGTTAAGATGCATACATTATTAAGGTTATACTGATAAATAAAATTGCAAGCAGAGAGAACTGATTCCATTTCCAAGCTATAGGCACTGATAGGCTTAAGGCAAGAGCTTTTGCAAGCTCTGACAACACCATCTTTGTCTTGGAGTTCCCACCCATATCCTGCATCAGTTGGGGAGAAAGCGCCATCGCAGATGAATTTAAAATCATATTTTTTAATATCTTCTTCCACAACTCTCTTGGGAGTGTTAACCCCCCACCAAAATCTGATTTGGTCTCATTTCTCGTTCTTTCAAACAAATGACAAACTCCTTAACCCTATTTTCTGCGGAGAGGAGGACACTGGCAGGACAAAATTTTCCTTGTAGAAAAGTCACTTTGTCCCTTTCCTTCCAAATCTCCCAAATGAGCGCAGAGCTCCAAAAAAGCGGAAGGTGATCTTGTTCACCTTTCTTTTTGCCTTTGGGCAAAATGTGGGAAAGTCAGTCTGAGATAGATTGAATATTTGCAAATCTAACAACTAGAGGTGAAGCGAACCAACAATATTGACCGCCCTGACATCTTAGAAGCACATGGTCCACCGTTTCATCCTCCATATTACATCTTTGGCATAGATTGGAGACTCCTAAATTTCTACTTTGGAGTCTTTGATTAGTGGCAAGGGCTTTATGGATAGATTTCCACCAAAACACTTTGATTTTTTCAGGTATGGGAGAACTCCACAAAGACTTCCACGTTTTGGGATCAATGCCAAGATCAAAGTTTCCAGCATTTGTAAGAGTTTGGGCATCATAAGCTCTCTTAACAGAAAATTTAGGGTCTTGTCCCTCTTTCCATCGAAGAAAATCACTCATATTACCCTTTTTAGGGAGCAGGATGCTGAGGATACTACCAACAATATCAGGGTCAAAAGAATTCAAGATCAATTCTCTATTCCAAGACTTATGGTTAGGATCAATGAGTCTTTCAACCTTATCCCACTCACCCATAGGGTTATTGCTTGTCCAAGGTATAATTCCTTGAGCAATCCATTTGTCTTTGAAGATCCTGACAGTTTTTCCATTTCCAATTTGCCAAGCCATGGATCTTAAGAGAAAATCTTTGCCTTTACAAAGGCTTCGCCACATCCAGGAGCAAGGAGATTTGCATTTGGAGTTCCAAAACGAGCCTTGGACGCCATATTTTTCAACTAGAACTCTATAGACCAGACTAGACGGATTAGAGATGATTCTTTAAAATTGGCTTGCAAGGAGTGGACATTGAATTCACTTGTGGATCTAATTCCCAGGCCACCCCTTCCTTTAGGCCAGGCCATAACATTTCTTTTTATCCAATGAATACCTTTGGACTGATCAGATTTAGCCCACCAAAACTTAGCTAAGAACCCATCCAGCCAATTGGAGAAATATTTAGGCATATCAAATAGGTTCATAATAAAAACAGGGATGGGACTTAGAGTAGATTGAATCAGAATCAGCTTGCCTGCTTGAGATAAGAGGTTCAGCTTCCAGCCTTGAAGCTTCTGTTCTATGCGCTTCTTAAGAAAAAGAAACATGTTTTCTTGGAAATCGATCCAAGATCAGGGATCCCCAAATATCGACCCGAGTTATCAGCCACTTTAAAGGGAAGCATACCTTGAAAGATGTGAATGAATCTTCTGGGCGTATTTGGGCTGAAGAACCATTCAGACTTACTTTTATTGATTTGCTGTCCCGAGGCTAACTCAAAATCAGCGAGAATGTCCTTTAAAGAGTGGCATGATTCCAGTGATGGATGAAAAAAGATTAAAGAGTCATCAGCGAATAGTACGTGATTGATAGCCGGGCCAGTTCTCGAAATTTTAATCCCTTTGATTGAACCAAGCTCTTAGGCGCTTTCAAGGGAGACAGAGAGACCTTCAGCAGCAAGGAGGAAAAGATAAGGAGATAAAGGGTCCCCCCTGCCTAAGGCCCTGATCAGGGGAGAACCAGGTCAATTCATTGCCATTCACAAGCACCGAGTAGGAGACAGTCGAGATGCATTGGGATATGAAATGTCTCCATTTCTTCGAAAAACCTTGAGCCTTCAGAATCTCCAAAAGGTAGTCCCACCTAACTCTATCATAGGCTTTACTTATATCCATTTTAAGGCCAGCCTTAAGAGTTTTACCTTTTTTGGCCCGCTTAATAGAATGGATCATTTCATTGGAGAGGATTATATTATCCTGAATTCTCCTTCCCTGAACAAACCCATTCTGAAAATGAGATATAAGACTACCCATGATGGGTTGCAGATGGTTGGCCAATACTTTGGATGTGATTTTGTAGTTGAAATTACATACAAATTGGCCGAAAATCCTTGGGGGACTCACACTGATCACTTTTTGGAATTAAAGCTATATAGGTTTTGTTAAGCTCTTTAAGAAGGTAGCCAGAATTCAAGGAGAGGAAGGCAGAGGAAACAGAGCATCCAATAGCATCCTAATACTTCTGATAGAAAATTTCGGGCAGGCCATCAGGGCCAGGGGATTTAATGCTTCCGAGCTCAAAAGTAGCTTTTTTGACTTCCTCAGAATGAAAGGGTCTTTCCAGAGCGTGAATCTGATCTTAATTCAATTTCCTATGGATTCTATAAGTGAAGAGATCAATAGCATGATGCCTGACAGAGGAGGAAGGGGCAGTCCTATAGATATCCCGAAAGTAGGATACTATGGAGTTCCTGATGTCCTCTTCTTTGTCCATCCAAAATCCATTTGAGTCCTTGAGCATTTAGATCATGTTGGAAGCCTTTCTTTTACTAGCAATTATGTGATAATATCTCGTATTTCTCTCTCCATGGGCATCAAAGGATGTCTTAGCTCTTTGCCTCCACTTCATATCCTCCATGTTAAGGATAGCCTCATATTCAGCCTTTAGGGATCTTAGAGATTCATTAAAGGAATAGGAAAGGGGAGGGGGATGACTGGAGTTGGTTATGAGACCCTGAAGGTTATTTATTCTCGCTTCCAGACCTTCCTTGGCCTCCTTGAGTTTCCTAAAAGTTTCCCGACTCCAAGAATGCAACTTATGGTTCATGATTCTACCCCAACTAGCCATTTTAAACATAGGCGAGCCCAAAATAGGCATTTGCCAGCACTCCTTGACAATGGTTTCAGTATTGGAGTTGAGAGTCCACATACTTTCAAACCAGATTATTTTCTTTCCTGGGGGACATCTTTTAACTTGAATAGTGAGGGGACTGTGATCCGAAATCAAAATGGCAGAGGAGTTGGAGATCGTTTCCAGAAATTGAATAAGCCATTGTTGATTGGAAAAAGCACGATCTAATTTTTCCATGACCAATTGTTCTCCTGCTCTGTTATTAGACCAGGTGAACGTGGGGCCACTTTTAGGAATCTCCAGGAGACCATTTTGAGAGATGAAGTTGTTAAAGGAGTCTGCATCAGGAAGAGATGAAACATTAATGCCACTTTTGTCTCCTAGGAACCGAACTTGATTAAAATCTCCAAATAAGATCACTGGATCTGAGATGGAGCTCAGGATTTTGGAAAGGTCGTCCCAGCATTTTTGTCTAAGATTAAGGACAGGGGGGCGTAGATTCCTATACAGATCCATTTCAAACCCGAAGGTTCAACAACCGAGATTCCCACAAAGTGGGAATCCATGAACAATAACTCCCATTTATGGTTAGCGAAATAGGCTAACCATAAACCCCCCTTAGAACCCTGACTATCAAAACCCACTGATTTAACAAAACCTAAACCACTCAACTTGATATTTACATTATCAACATACATTTTGGTTTCACTCAAAAATAAAAAATCAGGTCTAACTTTCTTTTTTAGGTCTTTGAGGTGACGAACATGTAGTGGGAGACCTAGCCCTCTAGAGTTCCAACCTAGAAGTTTCATGGCGATCCTGGAGACTGTTGAGGGACAGTCTTCACTGAACCCCTATCAGAGTTAATGTTTAAGCTACCTATAGCAAAGGCTGAATCGCACTGCTGATGAAAAAGTTTAATCTTAATACGACTAACTTCAGTAGGAGAACCAGAAATCATAAAATCAGTAACGGAATCGAGAAAGTAGTCTTTGATGTGTACCTCTTCTTCAGGATCCGGCGAGGGAGATTTCTGGCGCTTGAAGAGATGTCCTTCAGGGTCCGACGTTGATGGCCTCTTTTTTCCAATTATATCCGCCAACACATTCTGAATAGAGTGCGGGAAAAGCCTATTGGAATTCTTTAGATCCAACGGATCCGTCCTGGTTTCCTGAAGCGTCTCCATCAGTATAACTTTTGAAGATGCTTCTCTTGCCGATTTCTTACTGAAAAGATGGGGCCTCTTCTTGATAGGAATGAGGTCTTTTCCTTTCTCAGCTCTTGATAGCTTAGGTCGAGGACCAATACCTTTTTTAAACACTGTTGCAGGCCTAAACGTCCTTCTCAAAGACACATTCTGATGGTCCGAAACAGCAGCAGAAACTGACTGAGGAATCTCTTCAAAACAACCCAACTCAGGGTCAATATTTGGAGACAGGGATGGTACAACATCAAAGTTAAGCCCAACATCATTGTCAGGAGCCAAATTGAGAAAAAGAGACAGATCAAATAATAGAGCTTAGGGCCCCGTGATAACACAAAAATCCGAATTATCCGAAGACAGACCATCAACTCTAATTTGATTATTCAGCAATAGTGGGTTGGGCTCATCATCATTAAAAATGGGCCTAGTAATTATGTTACCTGGATGAAGGGCAAAGCCCAAGGGATCCAAAGCTAAATCCAAAGGGATATCAAGCCCATAGTTGTTGTGTTGAGATCCAAAAGCTGGAAGGAGATTTAATTCTCGTGGGCCCCCTTGACAGAAGTTGGAAACAGAACTATCATTAATGATTGGAAGAGAGAGACAGTTGCTAGCCGCGTACCCTGGCCCCACTAGATCTAACGTCAGAGAAGGTTGTGATGTCACCATCTGGACAAACAGAGAAGAAGACGCGTTACCAGACACCAGCGCCGGTGGGAGGAAGGTTGCAGACGAAGCCTCGCCGGACAGCCCCAAACTCGATCCCAGATTCGCCACCAAGCCTTCAACCTCGTCTTCTTCAAGGTCAGATTCAAAGGAAAAGAAAAACCATGATTGCCGTGGATGCCTGGGCCATTGAAACCGGCAGCAGAAGAACCCAAGTGGCCCGAGAATAAAGGACCCAGATTTGCAAACCCAGCAGGAGGAATAGAAGTTTCACCGGCCTGAATATTTCTTTGATCCAAAGAAGTCATGACCTGGGATACCGAAGCATGCTGCATGTTGTTCAAAGATGGGTTCACAAAAAAATTAACAAAGTTTTTCGACCCAGATAGAATGTTGATCAAATTCATGTCCTGGTTGACAATTTGAGAAGAAACCCCAAATGATTCACTAGGAAAGGACGAGTCATCCGGCGTTTGATCGGAAAAAAATGGGTTCTGCGCATGAAAATGTTGATTATAGTGGGGTTGAGGAGACAATACAGAACTCAGAGAAAAAAATACCCTTGTAGTGGAGTTGTTGGAGATATCCGACGAGATCGGAAATATCTCATCGCAAGCTGCTTGCGAGTCAACAAATTGGTCATTTATCGCACAGATTCTTGAAGATTTGTTATTCCGAGAGTTTCGAAAAGCCCGGAGATCAGTGGTGAAAAGCCTCTTATGATAATCGAAAGTGATGTTTCGATTATGAACTCCCGTCAGATTAAGACTCGTTGCACGTTGACGTACTAACAGCTCAGCTTTATGGAGCGGAGTTGGACAGTGGTCCAAGTATGTCCCACTCGACCGCAGTCGAAACATACTTTAAAGATTCGTTCGTACCTAAATTTAAGCCACATGCGTCCGCCTTCTTTGAAGTTAATAAAGCAACCCGAAACAAGCGGGTCGCGCAGGTTAAGCGAAACACAGACCCGGAGATAACCTAAATGGTTTCTCCTGTCCGGGTTGTGGTCAACTTCTAAAATCGGACCTAGGACTTCACCTATAGATAAGGCCAGAGAAACTAAAACATAGTCAAAAGGAACATCGTGAATTTGAATTCATACCGGAACAGGCAGAACTGCAATGTCGCACGGACGACAGTTAAGAGGAATTGGATATGTCACCAGGAGACCGCCATCGATGTTCCAAGGACCGTCCGTCTGAATAAAGGTCCTATCTTCCATGTTCGAGAAAATAATCATGTACATGTTAGGGAGTATGCTCTGAACATCAAAAGAACCAAGAAGTCTCCACAAAGCATTGAGACGAAACTGGACAGCCTGAGCAGAAAATTCTCTGTGATCCACAAAAATGGCAATCAAACTCCTGTTGAGAATATTCTGATTATGGAGCACCAAGTCCGTAGGAACATTTATCTCCCATCCACGCCGTGGGAGAAACATATCATTATAAGGTTGATTAAACTCCATAGAGAGCCAGAAAGCAAGGATCAAGGAAGCAGGAACAAATAGCACAAAGAAAGCCAGAGGACACAGAAACAAATAGAGGGAAAGAAAGAGACAGGAACAAAGCAAAAAGAGAAGAGAAAAATAAACGAACCAAAAAAGAGCAAGAAAGGAAAACAGAAGAGAGAGAATAGAACCTAGAGAATAATTAAATCACACATACCAAAAGTTAATAGGGAGACAAATAGTAGGGATCGTGACAGGAGGAGACAGATAGAAGCAAGAAATAAAAACAATACAGACCTGAACTCAGACTTGTCCTAACAAGGATCAAGGATCCAAGTGGATCCTTCTATAAATGGAAACATTAAAAAAATTGCAGAGAACTACCACTACTTCAATAAAGAAAGGAGCAGAGAAGAGGATAAGGACAAAGACTTAACTAAAGGAAAGACACAGCAACAAACTTCAGAAGCAAAAGAAAATAACTTATCTTTCTCTATTATGATTACAGATTATTATCATTTTTGAAGACTTTGGGAGCTGAAGAAAAAAAAAAGGAAATAAAGAAGAGAAAAATAAATGAACTATTTTGAGAAAAGCAAAGCAAAACGAGGAGATCTGATGATTTTGGAAAGGGATGAAACAAGAGAACATGGCAAAAGTTTTGCATGAGAAAAGCTATAGGAAAGATGCTCTCTAACTTTGAGAGAGAAAAGCTACAGTAAACTGTAGAAGACTTTTTATTAGTATAGTATCATCATTACTTAGTATATGAAGATGTAAGAATTTTTTTTAATGAGTGAACTTCTTCATCTCACAAACTCCACACCCTAACCATAAATTCTAAACCCTAAACATAAACCCAAACCTAAACCCTAATCCTAACCCTAAACCCTAAACCTAAACTCTAAACCCTAAACCTAAAACCTAAACCCTAAACTTAAACTATTAACCCTAAAACATACATCCTAAAATTGCATGTTGGGCTGAAGAAAGTTGACATCCCTATTTATTTGGACCGATTTGGATCAGACCAATTCGAGAACTCGGAAGCATTAAAAGTAAGATGAGTTTGAATACACCAAGAATGTCTAATATGAGACTCATTTCGACTATTTTATTTTAGGGAGAACAACGGTTCAAGCGGAAGTTGAATCAGACCATAAACGAACACATAAATGTTAAAAATATTTGAAAATAAATATTACACTTTTTATATTATCTATACTTGTTTTAATTTAAAAAAGTAACGATGATACTACATGTGAAGATTTAGTGGAGAATAAAATAAAAAAAATGTATAATGGGTAATATAAAAAAGTGGTTTACAAAAAATAGAAAAAAATGTAATCATTTAATCAATATTACTTAATCATTAAATCAAATGGGTCTTTAAAATATGCAAATGTTGCATATGTTAGAAAAATCATGTTGGCAAACAAACCCCAAGTGCTTGTAAAAGCAACCACTTGGTTTTGGGGGTTGTCTTAACAATGGATATGGGCTTTTGGCTATTGGGCCGGACAGGCCTGGGCCCAATGGTGTCTAATAAATAACGATAAACATGAAGAGAAAATAGAAATAGCTTTCCCAAAAGGGAAAATTTTGAGGCGACCCCAAACGAGTCCTTAGGTGGAAGAGAAAGATAAAGGAGAGAAAACGCTGAAGCCAAGCGAAGCGAGGGTTTGGGTTTTGGTTTTGGCAAAGAAATAGAAGCGATTATTTATAATTTTATTTATTTATATTTATGTTTGTTGAGTTGAGTCGAGTCTGTGAGTACCATATTGAATGTATGGTATGATATGACATGTTGCACCCCAGCAGCAAAGGTGGAGAACCAAACAGAGAAGTGAAGAGATCAAATTTATTTTCTTGGTTTCGTTTCAAACATTAAGGGACCGTTGAGTTGGTTCCCGCCATCATGACTGAGGTGCAGAGCGAGCAGCCTCCTCTCGACCTCGCTCACAAGGCCAAGTCCCTCATCTCCGCCCTCAATTTGCTCTCCCGTGACCTCCCTCTCTCTCCCGACCTTCTTGCCACCGTCTCCTCCATCTATCACGGCGCTACAGATAATGGTATCGCCGGATCTGATGCCACTCCGGTATGTAATCATCTCCTACCCTTTTGGGTTTTGAATTTCGGGTTTTCGTTTGGTTCGATTCATACCCTTTTGTTGTTTTTGGTGTTGGAGTTCTTGTGCAATTGTGGGTTTTGGGTTGAATTTTGTAAATTTTTATTTTTTGGATTGTTTATATGATGCCCTTTTTCTTTTTGTTATTTTTCTTTCCTGGGTTTCTGGAATTTTTGTTGATTTGTGTGTTTTTTCTTTTGAATCTTTGGTTGTATTTGTTGTTGGGTTGATGTGAATTGTGGAATTTGGTTAATTTGTTTGTGTTACTGATGCCAAGCATGATTTGAATTCTGAATTTGCTTACTCTCATGTTTTTTTTTTATAGTCAATTTTTTTTTTATATACATTTTTAAAAAAATTAATTAATGAATGGGATTTCTGAAGTTAGGACTCTTTGGGCTAGTTCATTATTTTGTTTGAATTGAATGCCCTGTAGGCTAACAAATCAGTTATTGAAATGATTTCTCTCTTTTCTGTGCTGTTTCTCTCCATTGATAACCATTGTAGGGAAAGGTTTATTGGTCTTCAAAGTTCAAACTTTTTTTGTACCATGTCAATGCATATAGTATAACATTATGCTTAATGTTAGCCCTTTAGCGGCATTCTTATTCACAAAGCATTATGTATCTTATGATACTTCAACTTCAATTTTTTATGCCTAAAAAATGTCTTCAGAAGTTACATTCTCATAGTGAGGGAGATTTGCGAACGGTATGCAGATGGCATTGGTAATGCCATAGCCTTGTACAACACTGTTATATCTGTGGGCAGTTAACATGTGTCTACACTTTCAGTAAAGCAAAGGTCTATGATGTATAAATTGTGTATTTTACTCCAGTCATTGTAAATCTTAAGGTCATGTGCTATGTTTCTGAAAATTAAATATTGATATAAATCTTAAGTTCTGGTTGAGGCTTTGTAAAATATCATCATATCTGGAAATATATGGTTGTACTCGTTGAGGTTTACCATGTCTTCACTTGTTGTTGGTAATTGTGCATGCTGAGTGAATGTGGACCCAACTTTACAACCTTTTCATTGTACAACGATTTGGCTTAATTAGTTATGGGAAGATGGTTATGAAGTGTAAGTTTGAATATGTTACTTGACTAGTTGACTTTTAATTAGCTTTTGGAATGTTGAAATAGTCATTTTGATTCAGGATGATTCTGGGGTTTCTGATGGAAGAGATCTAATGCTGGACCTTGAGGATGCATTACTGAACCATCGGCCTGATTGTTTGTCGGGTTCGAGCTTGACGGAATCAAGGGAAAATCGATATCGCAACCACATCCAACATCGATTAACTGAGCTTGAAGGTTGTTATTGTTATTATTCATAGAGAATCTTCACCTAGTATATTATATTGATTTGTTCCTATATAAACCCTTGAGAAATTTGTGTTCTTATACAATTCTCAATTGGGCATCAATTTTTTTAAATAGTCTTTAGCTATTTTAAATGCTAATAATAGATTCCTGGTTAGAATCGTAAGGTGGACCAATGCTTATAGAGTTCGACCCATGATGTATTCAAGCAAGGATAGAGTGGACCAATACTCAAGTTCCCTATATTTATGAGAAAAATCACCTTCAAAGATTGTTCTTCTTTATCCTCTTTGCCATACATAGTGTAAGCCATATATTACAGATTCTCTCGTGTGGGAGTGAAACCTGCCTGACTAAAGGCTTCACAATGATTACAAATTTCTATTAGTTGATCCAAAGATAATCTTTTGGACATAGGATAAACCACTATGAACTCAATAGATTGATATTTATATTATAATTGTTACTCCCTTTGTCCCAAAATAACTGTCCACTTTTTCTAAAAAAATTGTTCATTTTCTATTTTGGTTAGCTAGTTAGTTATGCATGAATTACCAAAAGTATTCTTAAGATAAGTTGGTTAAATCCCGTTGAGTTTATTACAACAATAACACATAGGGCCATAGGGGTATAAGGGAGAAAACTCAACTCTAGCTAACTCATCCATAATTTTCACAAAAAATGGAAAGTGGACAATTATTTTGGGACAAAGGGAGTATATTATGCATATACTTCATTAATGCAGTGACGTAAGCATTAATATCTGTGTTCTATAAATTGACTCTTGGGAGCGTTACCTGATCCTTTGTGAGTGCCAATCTTTGATTTGGGTTTTGATAATTATATACATACTATGTTTTGTAGTTTTAAATTAAGTAATCAATTTATTACTCATTCAAGTTTATAATAGATGTTTATAAAACGCTAATGTTAGGCTATAACTTTGAAATTTAAGTCCAGGGGTAAGCATCTTTGTTACCAACTTAGCTCCTGATTTTCTGTAGTTTCCTACTACATATTTAGACTTTTACAAGATATATCTTGTTTCCTTATTAATTCACTGGTATTAGTTTCAAATTATTGCTTAGCCACATTAACTAAGCGTATATCTTTGGCATCAGAGTTGCCTTCAAGCAGAGGCGATGACCTGCAGACGAAATGCTTAATGGAGTTATATGGGCTGAAGGTAAACCCAATGTGATAAATTTTCTCTCATAAATTTATTAACTTCTGCACACATACATAATGTTTATATATCTTCTGACAGATGTAATCATAAATTTATTAACTTCTGCACACATACATAATGTTTATATATCTTCTGACAGATGTAAAGTAGCATTTTATTCCCAATCTGTGAAATTATTCCAATTATCTTCTATTGGCAACCAGTTTGATTGGGAGGTGAAAGGCTGATATTCTGAAATGGAATCAATTGCTGTCTCATTCTTTCCAAAAGTAAAGCAAACTTACATTTTCATTTTCATGAAATATTTTCAGATGAAAAATGTTGTATTTTAAATATACAAGAAATAGCTGTGTGTGTATATATATATATATATATTTGAGAAATTGCATGAGGAAGGGTAACCAAATGTGGCCTAATTGAGTTAATATCTTTGGTATTATCATTTATCTGAATATGAAGCCAAAGTATTTTTATTAATGATGGCTATGGATATTTATTTTTTTTGTTTGTCATGCTGCCAATCTATCCTTGTTTACATGGGCTTCTTGTCTGGCAGCTAGAAGAGTTGCAGAGAAAAGTTCGGACTGAAGTCAGTTCTGAGTATTGGCTTCGTGTGCACTGTGCATATCCTGACAAGCAATTGTTTGACTGGGGCATGATGCGACTGTGTCGTCCTCTCTATGGTGTTGGAGATGCTTTTGCTATGGAAGCTGATGATCAGTTCAGGAAGAAACGGGATGCTGAGGTCATTTAATAGTTTATGCCTTGCTTGTTTGAACTTATCATTCATTCTTGAAATGCAAATATAAGAATAAGAGGCTTGGCCTTTTTAAATTGTTAATTTATCTCTATACATTATAGGCGATTATTCATACTTCCTGACTGAAGAACTATGATAATGAAATAACACTTCAAGGCTGTGATTCTGATTTTCTCATAATTGGAATAATTATGCATGTAACTACAAAATAGTCGCAAATATTCTGCCTGCTAATGTTTTGGCATTAGAATAAAATATGATTCCCCTGAAAAAATAGCTACATAACAGGAGTTTGTAGATTGTGAGACTCAAACGTGGTTCATCTAAACAAGTCATACATTAACATGTGTCTAGGTAGCTATATGCACACACACACATATTTATATCTTCAATTTTAAATAAGATGCAATTTTAACACTGATTATGTATCTAAACCATTCAATACAGAGGTTGTCAAGGTTAGAGGAGCAAGAAAAGAGCCAGATTGATACTAGAAAGAAGAAATTTTTCTTAGAATTACTTAATGCAGTCCGTGAGTTCCAGTTGCAACTTCAAGCATCTCTAAAGCGCCGAAAACAAAGGAATGATGGGGTTCAGGTATGCTATTTTCATTGTCTCCATTTTATGTTCCATGCTTGTTGTGTTGTATAAAATAGGAAACAAGGATAGTACAAAATTGAAGTAGTCTGCCCAAAAATATTTGGAAACCCATAGTTACTGACACTTATCCAGACATTGACCTCTGATGCATGGGTTAGCTTCAGGTTCACTAGTTCCATTAGCTCAGTAATCACTCAACTCAGAAGTTCAAAGTACAATGCAAATTTTTAAAAAATGGTTGAATATTATTTGTTATGGAAATGAATTCAATGAATAACATGTACATGCATTTTGCTTCATTCAGATAAAAGCCAAGAATGTTCCTATAAGTTAATATTATAATTAATTATAAATGGTGATTCTTCTCACACCATTGTTTCAAATGCACCAAACAATTTTAAGTGACAGTTTGAATCTCAGAAGAAGGAAATCAAATTGATAAAAAGCATGTTAGAGGTGTACATGCAGCTACTTTTACTCTATACATCTGTCCATTACTAATATTGCGGATTAGATGACATTACTAATATTCAGTGACACCTTGAGTTCGTGGGGGAATGTTGACATATTTAAAATCCTATAATACATAGAATTTTGCTATGTATGCCCTGTTTTGGATAGATAAATTAGCTTCATAGATTAGACCTTAACCTAGGCTATTTATTTAATTTTGAGTCAACTCTTTTAATGACCTACATAAAGTGCTTCTATTCTACATCATTATTAACAATAGCAATTCATACTCTCTACAACGTCAAATGAAACAAACATGTAAATTTTATATTCTTACTGCCATCATTTTACAAGACGAGATTAATGGTAATTATGAATTCCCTGTGTGATCAGTTATCAATGATAGAAATAAAGTACATTGTATGGTTTAAGACAAACTAATTCCTTACAAGCACCTCATTCTAACAGGCATGGCATGGAAGACAAAGACAACGTGCTACACGGGCTGAGAAATTGAGGTTTCAGGCATTGAAGGCTGATGACCAAGAAGCTTACATGAGAATGGTAAAAGAGAGCAAAAATGAACGATTGACAATCCTGCTTGAAGAAACAAATAAACTCCTTTCAAATTTAGGGGCAGCTGTTCAACGTCAGAAAGTTTCTAAAAATTCAGATGACAACGAAATCTTTAAAGGAAAAGAAAGTGATTTGTCTGATTTGGATGCTTCAAGGAATGGAACTCCTGGGGATTTGCTTCCCGAGGAAGATCAGGACGTCACTGATTCTGACCACAATGATGATACTAGTGATTTACTTGAAGGCCAGAGGCAATATAACTCGGCCATTCATGCAATTCAGGAGAAGGTAAACTCTAACACACTCAATGGTACTTAGTAGATGAGGCGTATGGTAAGCACTATGAATCTAGTGATGCCTCCTGGCAGTTGCCCGACCGATTTCATTTATGGAAACAAATTGCTGGTCTCACCTTTCCTTTGTAAATTGTATGAACAATGTTGAAGCATCCCACCTGCATATATGAACATGTGAGAGAGGGGGTTGGGGCCTGGGGGGGTGTTACAGACTTCCACATTGAAAGTGTGGGTAGTATGAGACCACTTGGTAATTTGGTATGCTAGTTGAGTCCTCAACCTATCATTTTAGGCTGTTGGTTTGGAGAAATGTTGGGAGTATCCATCCCTGAAAGAGTGGGAGTTTGAAATTTCTTGATACACTAGTTGGGTCCTCCACCAATCAGTTTTGGGTTGGAGAAACTTAGTAGAAAAGGATACCAAAAAAAAAAAATCGGTATAAGCATAATTGCTAAGCTTTATTTTGCATAGAAATCAGATCAGTCTCAAGTTCAAATGACACAAGCAGTATATTTTATGCCTACATGCCCATGTGTACTAGGATGTAGGACCATTTTGTATGATTGTCCATATGCTATACTTTTCATAAACTATCTAGAGGTATCTCTTTAGTTTCTTCAAGTCTAGTGTCAAACAATATAGTATAATTGCCCTATGCTTTACCAGTCCTTTTCTATCAACCTGTTAATGTTTGATACTGTAAAGCAGTGATGGTGAATTCATGAGAACTCTTTTACTGGGAAAGTTGCGTTCAACTATGTTAACAGAGTCTAACTAAGTTATAAATCGTACAGGTAACTGAGCAGCCATCCATGCTTCAAGGTGGAGAGTTGAGACCATACCAGATAGAAGGACTTCAGTGGATGCTCTCTTTGTTCAATAACAACCTAAATGGTATCTTAGCTGATGAGATGGGCTTAGGAAAGACAATACAAACCATTTCACTGATTGCATATCTTATGGAGAACAAGGGTGTTAATGGTCCCCACTTGATAGTGGCTCCAAAAGCCGTACTACCAAATTGGGTCAATGAATTCGCAACATGGGCTCCTACGTATGTAATTTCCAACCTGTGTGCATACAGATACTAGGACTAATAATGTTCACTTATGACTCGTGAGTTTCTTCCTGATGCAGCATTGGAGCTGTTCTTTATGATGGCCGTCTTGATGAAAGGAAGGCAATGAGGGAAGAATTATCAGGAGATGGGAAATTTAATGTGTTGATCACACACTATGATCTTATCATGAGAGATAAAGCATTCTTGAAAAAAATTCAGTGGTTCTACATGATTGTTGATGAAGGACATCGATTAAAGAATCACGAGTGCGCTCTTGCACGGACACTTGTTTCAGGGTATAATTCCATATCTACACGTACTATATAGCTTGCCTTCCTTGCTGTGATGGTTTAGAATATGAATCTATGTTCCAATCATTTTGGGTTCATTACCCTGTGTTGTGGCTCCTTTGGTCGCAGCTCGCATTATATTCATACCATTTGTTGCCTATCTCGTTCAAAGAAGAACTCATTTAGACTCGATCCAAACCAGTTGGGTTTGGCTAAATGAATATTTTGGTATTCTTCTGTCCTGTCTTGGACCATACTCTCTGAATTAGCATCAAAGCATATCCTTCTCCATTACCTCTTCAATATTTTAGTTACCTGGTTCAGAATACTCTCTTTAGTCTTCCCGCCATTGGCTAGTGTAAGCAGTACGCCTAATGTATGAGATTAGTCATATACTAGATTTCAACTGGCCAAGTCCCTAATAATATCATTTTGGGATGCAAATCTGCCCTTCATTACAATAAAAGGTGCCTCTCTGGCAACTTTAGTATGTGTTGGTGGAGAGTTCCTTTTTCTGCTGTCATGTTATATTAACATACATGTATAAATTTAGAGGTAGTTTCTTTATAATCCTTGTATTGTCTCTTGTTAGTAAGGGTATGCAATTGTTCTACATGATTCTTCCACATGTAAGGATGTGAACAGCACTGAGATATAGGCTAACATTTGGTATTGTAAATTCAGCAATACCCTCATACGTATCATCTTCCCTCTTCTATTTCCTCATTCACAATAAGTAGACTCTGATTGTTCTTACATGTGTTGATAAATGCTAAATGTGACAGAGAGTCACAGCCCACCCTGAATGAAGTTTTTTTTTTTTAAATAGACATAAAAAAAATTGTATATATAACTCTAATTTAAGCTGTACTGAAAGTATTAATCAGTTAAGAATTCTGTATCTTACAGTTATTTGTTTGTCATGCCACTTTTTTTGGTTAACACTTGTTTGCATGATATTTTTTGGAAGGTACTATTACTTGTCGGGTCATTTGTTTGCAACATTCTCAAAGTTTATAATAGTTGCATTCAAAGTCACCTACATGATTACAAAGTATATATTATTCAGTAGTAATCGTTATGTTGATGCATTACTAATTTTCCTATGATGCTCATAAGCTATTATTAATAATTTTCTTTTTGTATAAGAAATCAAAAGGTGGGCCTCTAATTGTATTTTAGTTGTTTGCAGCTATCAAATTCACCGTAGACTTCTGTTAACTGGGACCCCTATTCAGAATAGTTTGCAGGAGTTGTGGGCACTTCTTAATTTTCTCCTGCCAAACATCTTTAATTCAGTTCAGAATTTTGAGGAGTGGTTTAATGCACCCTTTGCGGATCGGGGTGATGTATCTCTTTCAGATGAAGAAGAGCTATTGATCATTCGGCGCTTACATCACGTGAGTGTTGTCACATAGTTTTGTTCTGCTGTTCTTTGCTTCAAGCTTGTCCTGATTTTTGTTCTTTATTTTCAGGTTATAAGGCCATTTATTTTGAGGAGAAAGAAGGATGAAGTGGAGAAATTTCTTCCAGGGAAAACCCAGGTTATACTCAAATGCGACATGTCAGCATGGCAGAAAGTATATTATCAACAGGTTACAGGCATTGGTAGAGTTGGGCTAGATAATGGTAATTATTTCTTGCTTCCTCCTGAAACTGTCTTTACCTACTAGTATTAGAAGAATATTATAATGAAGAAGTGTTCGTTTGAGTTTTTGGCCCCTATTTTA